>CM046671.1:6754538-6965272 GCA_025594165.1 Tamias sibiricus | reverse complement strand
CGGTACAAAGTATCTGGTGTTGAATATCAAGTGAGCTTTTTGTTTTATTACTGCTATGCCATCTGAGATGTTCAGAAAGGGTTGAGCAATTGCTAATAAATGTGCCACATTCTTTACACTTGCAGGGCTTCTCTCCAGCATGAATATTCTGATGCTTAACAGTGGGTGACCTTTGATTAAAACTTTTGCCACATTCTTTAAATTTGTATGGTTTATCACTGTCATGGTATCTGTGGGTTTAGAAAGGGTTGAACAATTAAATGCTTTGATACATCCTTTAAACTCATAGGGCTACCTTCCAGTATGAATTCCCTTCTATTGAGAAGTTTTGCAATTTGATTAAGTGCTCCTTCATATACCTTATACTTGCAAATCTTGTTTTGCCTGTGAATTACTTGGATGGGTAGTTAATTTTTTGTTTTTTGTTTTTTTTTTTTTTTTTTTTTTTTTTTTTTTTTTGTGTGGTACCAGGGATTGAACTCAGGGGCACTCGACCACTGGGCCACATCCCCAGCCCTTTTTTGTATTTTTATTTAGAGACAGGGTCTCACTGAGTTGCTAAGTGCCTCGCCATTGCTGAGGCTGGCTTTGAACTCGCGATCTTCCTGTCTCAGCCTCCCAAAGTGCTGGGATTACAGGCGTGCGCCACCGCGCCCAGCTTGGGTAGTTAATTTTTGAGCATTGAAGTAAAACTTCACATTATTCATCTTTGTAAAGGTTCTTTAAAAAATGAAGCATATTGACAATTTCTGGCATTGCAACCAATGCTAAAGGTTTTCAATTTCTCTATATTCATAATTTTTATCACCAATATAAACACACTTATAATTAATCAGGGTAGACACCTGGCTAAAAGTGATCCATTACATATATAGCATACTTTCTGTAAATCTATATATGAATTTCAATTAAGTAAGAACCTCCCCACAATCATTGAAATTGTATGTTTGGATACAAGGAGAAATTACTGCTTTATTGCAGAATAATGAACATTTGGTAAAGAAATTCTCAAAAGGACCACTTTTAGAAACGTGTCCTTCACTTTTAAATCTCTTGTCCATACAAAAGTTTGACTAGAATTGGTCAAGTTAAAAATTGAAGCATGGACTAGATATCTTTGCAGATTTTCAACATTTCTTTTCACAGGAAACGTATGCTTCAAAGACTGCTATGGGGGCTGCAGTTGTGGCTCGGTGTCAGAGCACTTGCCCAGCATGTGAGGCAAAGGGTTCTATTCTCAGCACCACATAATAAGATTTCTGATCTTCACTCTCACTTTTATTCTCCTATATTTTTCTTAGTCATAAATAGTCAAAGTCCCAATTTCCATACCTTCCCTTCATCATTTTTTGAAACAAATATTTTATTCCCTGCTCTGGTGGAGAATCATGGGTATGATGAGAAGTCATGGCTGAAATAAATGAAAATAACAATTATTTTACTTATTAGACTGGGGTGAATAAATATTCTGCAAACAAAACATATAAAATTATACCCATGTCAGGACATCAGCAGGAAATCTAAGACCATCATTACTCCAGAAATATATAGACTAAATAAAAATATATAGACAAAATTATTCTGTAAGAACTGTCCCAAACCATCTTAGAGAACAAAGGATCCAAGATGAGTACATTTCTAAGAAGAGAGATATAGTGGACAGAAGGAAACCGTGCTACTTTTATCCACCACATCCTCCCCTCCTCCATAATATAGCATTGTGCAATTAGGAAAAAATCTATCAACTCCCTTCTCTCTCCGTATTATAAAGGAAATATGAAGCACAAGCAAACACTTGTGGCTTTCTTGGGGACTGTCTAAAATCTGGTTTCTTCCTGCCATTTCACAGAAATCTGGAGATAAGAGAGAGATTTTGGATAACAATACCATAAAGATATTCAAGAAGGCTAAAAGGCAATGGAATCTGAACAAGAAATACGGAAAAAAATTTAAATTGAAAAACAAACATGCTTCAAAGAGATTCACCATTTTAAAAAAAAAACCATCTTGAGTGGCAATAAAAACCTGGCACAGCCTATGACCATATTACCTGGATGAAGCAAACACATGGTGATCAAGACACACAGCTTGTACTTTACATTTTTAATGTTTTGTTATTTATAGACTTATTTTATTGAAAAATTAAGTCATGTATATACAAAGTATGCCACAGTATTTAAAAGTATAAATACATGGTGAAATGACTAAACCTAGTGAACTAATGCATGCATTATTTCACATAATTATCAGTTTTGTGCTTAGAAAGCATTACATTAATTCTATTAGCATTTATCAAGAGTACATTATGCTTACCCTGTAGTAAAATACAACTACAACTATTGGCCTTATGCCCAATTTAAAAAAAAATTTTTTTTGCAGACTTTGACCAAGACTATGCCAATACTCCACAAATCCCAATACCTGGTGAACACAATTTTACTCTGCATTTCTAACTTCCAGATGCTCCTGCAGCTGACTTTCTGTGTCTGCCTTATTTAACTTAATGCAAAATTCTGCATATTCATCTCAGGTCACCTGAAATGACAAATTATCTTTTTTATGGCTAAATATTAATCATGTACAAATATCATAGTTTTTTTCTCATTCAATCACTGATGGGTACATAGGGTAAGTCAATATTTGACTATTTGAACAATGTTTGCACTGAATGTGGTAGTAGAGGTATCTCCTCAACACGCTGATTTAATCTCTTGTGGATACATATTCATTACTTGCATTTTGGGACATAGGATCATTCTACTTTTAATCTTTTAATGTGCAATGCTTCAGATTAAGGCCATGGGTGCTCTATCATTGAGCTAAAACTCAGTCCATTTAAAATTGTTCATTTTGAGACATGGTGTCACTAAGTTGCTGTGATTTACCTGACACCTGAAATCTTCTTGCACAGCTTCCCAATTAGCTGGGATTACAATTGCAGCACTGTGCTTGCCTCCTTTTCATTTATTTACAAACTTCTATACTATTTTCAAAAATGAGTATATAATCTACTGTTGGTTGGTTTTTAAATGCACAAACCTATTAAAAAGAGTATTACATACAAAGAAAAACATGGCTTATTACAAGTAACAAAACAAAACATTAGGAATTAAACATGAGGAAAGCAGGAGTTGTTAATTACCTGAAGAATTCTAAAAGACCATTTGAAAGAAGTTTAGTGAGCTAACCCAGAACACAGAAAAATGAATAAAACTCAGACAAAACTTGTTAACAGAAATAAGCAACAATTGTGTATGTGAAGAATTTCTTTAAAAAATTGTCTGAGAGAATCAGAGGTGGTTGTACACAGCTGTGACTCCATCAGCCTGAGAGGCTGGGCCAGGAGGCCAGTCTCAGCAACATACTGACATCCTGTCAAAAATTTTACAAAATGAAAAAGCTGAGGATGTAATTGAATGGTAAAGCACCCCTAATTTCCATCCCTAATACCAGTAAAAAGTTTGAGAAATTACAAATATTATAAACAAAACAAATCAAGATCCAAAGAAGCTCAATTATCTCCAAGTAGGGAGGAAAAAAACTCAAAGAATTATTTAATCAAAGGGAATTTTGAGGGCACCAAGAGAAAAAGATGTGTCTTATAACAATACAGAAAGGAATGGGTAATATTGCCAAAGGGGTAAAAGATTAAAATTACTAACCAAGAGTGCTATGTGCAGAAATAATATATTTCAAAGTGAAGAAAAATAAAGACTTTAAAGATATATAAATGCCCAAAAGTTTATCACCAGTAGATCTATCCTCCAAATAACTCTAAAGGGAATTCTTCATGCTGAAAAATAAATCAACACAATAACACAAGTCATATGAAACTGTAACATTTTCTTGGCAAACAAAAAAATCCCATGTAATTCTATTTTACTGTAATGATGGGATATAAAAAATTAATTTTGCAATAGAACTTCAAAGACAAAAGCATAAAAATCAATATAAACCTGTTAATGGGAATGTGATATAAAACTGCAATAACATAATTTTGAAAGGATATATTAATATGCTGGAAATTTATAATGAATTGAAGTTCACCAGTTTAAAATATGGTGTAGACTTTATAAAGTTTCAATGTAAATGACAAAATGAATTCCCATAGAATGTGTAAACAGAAGTGAGAGAGGAATGAAAGCATGTCACCATGAAAAGCAATGAACCATAAAGGAAACCATTAAGACAAGTAGGAAAAACAATTATAAGAAATATAGAAAATAGTTTACGAAGTAGGAGTAGTGATTTCTAAATTTTTAGAAATTTACTTGATTACCAAGGCATTATTAGCAAACCTGAATCAAAACAAAAAGCTTAAGTAACAGAATTAAAACTATAAAAATACAATGGTATGTAATCTATAGGAGACTCTAAATCCAGGACACAAGTAAAGTGAAAGCAAAAGAATATTAAAATGTTACATACAAAAGTGACCAAAAGAAAGCTGGGTCACTAAGCTATGGTATGCAAAACATAGTTTTACACAAAAAGTTACATAAAATTAAAAAATAGATTTCAACTTATAAAAAAACTTTAAAAAGAGGCAAAGTAGAATACTATATAAAGATAAAAGGTACTTTTCCCTTGGATACTACAATAAGAATACATACACTTTGAACTCATATCATTCTTCCCAAACAGAAAAAGATAAAAATGAAAGAAATGAACAAAGAAATAGAAAGCAACACTATAATACTAGGATACACAAATTCAAATTTGCTATAAAGTACAACAAAATGGTAATCACAAAACAGAAGACTGAAAAATATGTTAAACCAATGTAACTTATATCTCAAAGTTATCACTAGCAAATGGATCATTACACTAGATAGACCAACTCACAGGGAATAAAACAAAGGTTAATACAGATGAAGATACTAAAACTACTTTGTATACATGATGGAATAAAATTAGAAATCAAAAGTGGAAGGGGAGTTCAAAAATTCATAAATATGTGGCAGTTGATTGAATATTCTTTTAGATAAAATTAAAAGATGTTTGTATTACTCAAAGTTATCTGGACACTCCATGTAATATCTATTAAACTCCCAATGTTATTTTTTGCAGAAACAACAAGTGAATACAGCAGCAGCTTTTTCAGTTGTTAATACTGACATCAAGTTAGACAAATAGGCATATGGAATTCTGAGTCGGTGTGGTAATGAGCCTTCCCACATGCGGCAAATGCAGACATCTGCACACCAATGTTTGTTACAATGCTTCTAAACAGGGCCATCATGTGGAATCAAACCAAATGTCCCTTGTAATGAGAGAATGAGGCAATTCAGAATATAGAAACTATAAAATATTTTTAAAGTCAGAAAAGGTAAGAAATTTTCTAAAATCTATAATAATGACAAATCTTAAGTACATGTGTTAACTGAAATAAATCACTAACAAAAAGACATATACTGGAGCTGGGGTTGTAGCTCAGTGATAGAGCGCTCGCCTAGCAGTGTGTGGCCCGGGTTCGATCCTCAGCACCATGTAAAAATAAAGGCATTGTGTACAATTAAAACAAATAAATAGCCGGGCGTGGTGGCACACGCCTGTAATCCCAGCACTTTGGGAGGCTGAGGCAGGAGGATCGCGAGTTCAAAGCCAGCCTCAGCAATAGTGAGGCACTTAGCAACTCAGTGAGACCCTGTCTCTAAATAAAATACAAAAAAGGGCTGGGGATGTGGCCCAGAGGTCGAGTGCCCCTGAGTTCAATCCCTGGTACCACAAAAATAAATAAATAAATAAATATTTTTTAAAAAGACATATACTGCAGAATTGTAATAATATGAAATATTAAAACTAACAAAAAGAAAACCCTTTTCTGAACAGAAATGAGACTGGTGTTTGTGATGGAGACAGAAATGAGGCCTTGTTTAGATGGGAATTAACTTTTTACTTTTTGAGATGTAAACTTTCTAGAGATATGTAACAGTTTGAATTAACATTAGTGAACAGTAGACTTGAAATGTTGGAGAAAGCAAGTTTTGTTTTGTGGTTTTGATCAAAATTAAAATTTCAAACAACATATAAGATAAACAAAATTGCAAATTTTTTGAAAGCTACCATTAAAATGCTATGGTCTTAGCCGGGCGCAATGGCGCACACCCTGTAATCCCAGCACTTTGGGAGGCTGAGGCAGGAGGATCGTGAGTTTAAAGCCAGCCTCAGCAATGGTAAGGCACTTAGCAACTCAGTGAGACCCTGTCTCTAATAAAATACAAAAAAGGGCTGGGGATGTGGCCCAGTGGTGGAGTGCCCCTGAGTTCAATCCCCAGTACCAAAAAAAATGCTATGGTCTTTATCCTATAAATAAGAACAAACTCATCAATATATAAATGATGGGAATGCATGTGATCCAAGGTACTAGCAATTCTGAGGCAGAAAGATTGTAAATTTAAAGCCATCCACAATAACTTACTGAGAACCTCTCTCCAAATATAAATAAAAAGGGGCTAAGGATGTAGCTCATTATTAGCACAAGCTTGAATTTAATCCCTATTAAATTTACATATAGAAATTTTCCATTACTATGTACATAGGCAAGATGAAAAACATCCAGATAAAATATTAAAGTCAATTAAAAAAAACAGGTGTAATATTTATACAATTAAGTAGAAGCACATTTAGTTTTATTGGCAACAGAAACAATGTTCATGCATATTTCAACTTACATAGTCCTAATTTGTGAAGTAATGGAAACTGCCATCTAATCACAAAGTAAAACAGTATTAACAGATGTGAGGAAACCCTACTCTACAACATGAAACCTATTCTATAAAATGAAAGAAAAAAAAAGAAATTTAACAAAATTGTAAATAACCACAGATGTATTATTTTACAAACCCTTTTGTATAACTACATTTATACCTGTGACTGTAGACCCCAAAATAGCAGTAATGACTGCTATTCACAATGGTGAATCTTGACATTCATTACCTGGTGGAAAATTTCATAGAAAATCCATCATAAATATTCAAAAAGAGCTCTGATTAGGGAATTTTAATCAAAAAATACATAAATAATATCAGAAAAACTGCTTTGTGACATTAACATATTACAATGGTTTGACCTGGAGGTCTCCAGAAATGTGCACAGCTTTCCTAGAAACCCACAAATGTGATGTTGTGACCAGATCATGCAGACCCTCACAAGCAAAAGGAAGTATTTTGGTGATTGACTGGAATGAACTGGGACCTCACTGGAGGAAAACAGGAGACTTGACTGAATCGGAAAACGAGACAGACATGGGGAAGCACATGTTCTTCTATGACAACAACAGAAAGAAAAACCAAAGCTTCTGAAAAATCTTTTCTGCTGGGATAACTTCTCAATAAACATTTTGAAGTCTGGCTTCCTCCTCGATTTTTGGGCCTCTCAACTGTGTCCTCTACTCTAAATATTACTTATCTAGAGCAAAGGACATACATCACACTGAGAAAGGGAGAGATTAAAAACTTTAAAAAAAAAAAAAAAAGTAACTTATATTCTATCTTACCCAAACATGCCCTTTTTTCTTGAAAGCACAAATGTGAAATTCACTCTTGTAGAGAAGTTCCCAAAAGAAGGAAGGAAATTAAATATTGTTAATTAATTAGGAATTCTGAAGGTATGTCATCCTCACCCAGGAAGACAAGGTTTCTGTAGTTCTCTAACATCACATCTCTATATAAATTTCGCTGAGCAGGCTCCAGGCATTCCCACTCCTCCTCAGAGAAATCAATGGCCACATCCTTGAATGTCAACAGTTCCTGGAATGAGAATCAGTATATAAATAGCACATTGGCCACAGGATGATTCACAGAGTTTTTAATTAACCAAAGTTGAAATGAGAGTAGAAATGGCTCTCATGTAGGTGAGGGACTTCTATTATTTAATAAGATAATTTTAAACACAATGATACTCTCTATAATCTAACTCCGAGGAAAATGTGACGAAAGTACAAAAAGTGTATACACTCTACTTTTGTGAAATAGAATATAAAATTATGGCCTCAACACAAGAATATACATTTTAATTGTTATTTTGTTTGTGTATATGCCCCACATAGGAGAGTTATAGTGATTTAGAAGGGTAATTCTATAACTGTACAACCATGAATCAGAGTTACTAAAATGTAGACTTTGATTCAGTAGTTCTGGGATGGAACCTGGTTGTCTGAATATGCAGCAAACTCTCTACTGATTCCAATAACAGTGGTATAAGAGAAACTTTTGAATTCCAAGGAGGTAGACCACTAAAGGAAACATTCATTAATGAGTCTATGCTGAAATATTTTATGGTATTTATGCATGTTATTAAAATAGCAAATCGCAACAATCCTTTTTGATCATTTCAAATGTGTACATATCACTCTAAGAGGTTTTTCATATCTTAATTCATAAAAATGAAAATAATATGATAGCAGTAAGAGTATTCATCTTTTATGACATTTTATAAAGCGTCCGGTAAATGGTAATGCTTGATTTTTACCCAAGTTTATTTGATCTGGAATTCAGAAGGAACATTCAAGTCAAAACAAAGTGTGAGGGCTGGGGTTGTGGCTCAGCGGTACAGTGCTCACCTGGCACGTGCACGACCCGGGTTCGATCCTCAGCACCACATAAAAATAAAAATGCATTGTGTACAACTAAAAAGCAAATAAATATTTAAAAAAGAAAAAGAAAAGAAAGTGTGAATGTTAAAAAGAATTTTCAGAGCAGGGAAGTTATAAATGAGAACAGTAATGGAAACAAGGAGACAACAAAATCAAATTGATTAAATCATATTAATATTTTATGTACACAGACATAAAAATATCAACATTTTATATATTAAAACAAATTTTCATGTAAATAAAAAAGAAATATATTCAATTTTTTAAAACTTACAAATCAATTTGGGATAAAAACTTTTTAAAAAAACACACTATTGACCCAAGCACAGTGGCACATGCCTGTAATCCCTGAGGCTCAGAAGGTTGAGGTAGGAGGACTGCACATTCAAAGCCAGGCTCAGCAATTTAGCAAGGCCCTAAGCAACATAATGAGACCCTGTCTCAAAATTTTAAAAAGGGGGCTAGGGATGTTGCTCAGTGTTTAAGCACCCCTGGGTACCATCCCTGGTACCAAAACAAAAAAAAGTAAATAACTGTATGGGTTAAAGTGACCCTGAGAAGAATGATCAATGTTATCATAAACAAGATTTTGTTTAAGGGGGTGGCAACCTGCCCCCAGAAGAAAAATACCCCCTAAAAAGGGAAGCATTAAGAGGGATTTAAAGCCTCTTGTGAAGAAGTTCTTAAATGATTCTGTTGATTTTGCCAAATACCTTGCAATACCCCAATCCTGCCTGTTTAACAAAGAGAAAACACACTGATTACTACTAATTTGGGCAAGACCTGAGAGCTATAAATTATACTGTTTCAGATATTCAACCCACAGTACCTAAACCATACACCTTACTAGTGGTGATGTCAGGTAACTGACTGGTTCAAAGTGCTAGATTTAAATGGCGAGTTCTTTAGCAACCCTCTGAAAAGAAATTCCTAGTCACTGCTTTTGAGGGACAGAACTTCAATACAAAAGTAACCATTCAGCATTGCCAGAGTGTCCAACATTAGGAATTTTAAATCATTTGTGCTCTGTTTAATGAAAGTCTACCAAAAGTGTTAGCTGTGAGGGTTACAGCTGGATAAAGGAATCCTTTCATGATATGAGGATGATCTGCTTGTAGCCAACCCCAACTGTGAACTCTGATTTTCAAATACCACTGCTGAGCTAAACCACCACACCTCATGTGGATATGAGGTGTCCACTAAAATGGTTTATTTTGTAAACAGTCCCCTAACTGGGACTCCAGATTAGCCAATGACCTAAATTTTGATGACAGATCAAAAGCAGGTTAGCTTAAGCCTTAGAACCAGAGACAGGTACATGGGTTCTGGAAATGTCAGTGTTATGATTTGGATATTAGGTGTCCCCCAAAAGCTCATGTGTGAGACAATGCAAGGCCCAGACATGAAGTGACTAGGTTATGGCAATCTTACCTACTCAGTGCATTAATCGCTGAGAGGGCTGCATGGCACCTGCAGGCAGCTAGGGTCTGGCTGGAGAAGGGGACTCCCTGGGACATGCCTCTGGGGTTTATGGTTTTCCTTAGTGACCAGAGCTCTCTGTGCTTCCTGGCACCATGTTCCCAACTGCTCTTCCCCACCACAGTCTTCTGCCATGATATTCTGCCTCATCCCAGGCCCTGAGGAATGGAGTTGGCTACCTATGGACTGAGACCTCCGAAACTGTGAACCCCTGACAAACTTTGCCTCCTCTAAAATTGTCCTTGTTGTTGGGAATTTTGGTCACAGCACTGATAAAGCTGACTAAAACAGCATATTTGGGTCCCTAATTTTGAACTAGCAGGTGAACTCCAGCATGAGGCCTTAAAAGGAACAAGTAAAACCTTCCACTTATGCACCAGAATGCCAAGCTGCCTTTGAGAAGTTACATCACAGGCTCATGACAGCCCTGCCCTAGGCCTGTCTGACTCATAAAAGGTGTTAAGAGTCTATAAGATTGAGAAACAAAACACAGACCATTAAGTTCTCTCACTGGGCTGGGGTTATGGCTCAGCGGTAGAGCACATGCATAGCACGTGCACAGCCTGGGTTCGATTCTCAGCACCATGTAAAAATAAAGGCATTGTGTACAACTAAAATAAATAAATATTTTTTTAAAAAAAAAAAGAATTAATATTGCCTGACTCCAAAACTCAAATACCTTTGCTTAACCACCCCTAATCATGCAGATTCTCTAGCATATCAAGGAAGTAAAGGGAAACTTCTCCAATAAATGCAGGATTCCTTTCAGATTCATATCCCCTGAGTATTGATTATTAGGAACAAGTTTTGGAAAACCTGGAATAATATGAACAAATAGCTTAGGGCTATGTTTAAGAAATAAAATCTCAATGATATTTTTATTTCTTTAAATGAGTTAAATTTGAAAATGTGTTTGCTGCAGTCCATAAACTTGCAATGTTTTCCTTCCTTTTTGGTATTTGTAGGCCATTAATCATTCTTTAATCTAGACTCCCTGAAACAACCTAAACAACCTGATAATGTGGAAGCAAGTGCTCAAGACAGATCTGCTGAGAAAACATTTCCTCCATCTACAATTTAACCCAAAACCTGAGTAGTGTGGAAGTCACCCTTTGATTTTAACAGGGTAAAGCATTCTTGGAACCAAGCCTTTAATGCACTGACCTTTGGAGAAGACTTATTTAAACCACAGCACCTACATTGCCTAATTTCTTTTTTTTTAATATTTATTTATTTATTTTAGTTGTACACAATGCAATGTATTTTATGTTTACGTGGTGCTGAGGATCGAACCCGGGCCGCGCACGTGCGAGGCGAGCGCTCTGCCGCTGAGCCACAACCCCAGTCCCACCTAATTTCTATTCTTTGCACAAAGTCATCTTTGAGAGCCATGTTTTTTCTCATTGAACTCAGTTCATATTTACTGAGATTACACTATATACAGGGCACTAGGGTTGGTATTGTGGGAAAGAATTTTACTGAGAAACATTTCAGTCCAAAGAAAGGTCAAGCTGGCTATAGTGGCACATGTTGTAATCTCAGAAACTCAGGAGGCTGAGGCAGGAGGAATGTAAATCAGAAGTCAGTGTCAGCAACTTGGGGAAAACCTGTCTCACAATCAAAACAAAACTTCAAAGGGATGAAGATGCAACTCAGTGGTAAAGCACCCTTGGGGTTCACACCCTGTTCTGGAAAACAAATAAAAACAAGGCTACTTGCCAAATGGGGCCAAAATGAAATGAAAAGATATAGGTGTCCCCCACAGGGTTAAGACATATGTAAATGCCTCAGAATATTAAAATCCATCAGATGAGTAAAAATGTCCTACTTTAAACAAAAACTAAATTGTTGCTGTTATCCTATGAAACTGAACTTTGGGTAAATCAATCATATTTAACATTTACATTGACATATGATATGCATCAAAATACACACAAAGCATTCATGTGAGGTTTCATGGATTTTCACAAAGTAAACACATTTGTGTAACAAAGGAATAGAATCAACCTTGCTTAGCATACACCAATAATCAATATCTCCTACCATCATCCACCAAGATCTTAACAACTAATGTAGATCAGATATTTATGGTTTTTTACAGTTGTAGATGGACACAATACCTTTATTTTATTTTTATGTGGTTCTGAGGAGCAAACCCAGTGCCTTCCACATGCAAGGTGAGCATTCTACCACTGAGCTACAACCCAGCCCAGATATTTGTGTTTATACAAATGGTTTATTAAATAAAATTTAAAAATACATAAAATAAAGTGAATAGAACCTGTCATGCAGATTCAACATCTGCCAATTACATGCCATTTTTATTTCTAAGTCAGTACCCACTCTCCGGGCAAGCCCCACTTTATTTACTTTTGGGTGAGTTCAGCTGGACACACATTGAATGTAACAAATATAAACTGTGCCGTTTTGACAAATGCACCTATAAAACCTTGCTACTTTTAAGCATAAACTATTTACAATTTCCCTTAAAAAAAAAAAACTGAATATTCCCAGTCAACATTTTCCTCCCCCAGATGCAAGTGGCTCTTATGATTTTTGAGTTGTAGATTCATTTTGCCTAAAATTATGCAATATACATGAGTTTAGGTCCAGTTGTCTCAGCACACAATATTTATGAGATTCAACCTGGATGTGTGTTTCAGTGATATCCTTTGTAATGTTAGCAGTGTATTATTATGTGGATGCATGACAATTTGTTCATCCGCTTCAGCATCGAAAAACAACTGGGTTCTTTCCTGGTTTGCACAATTAGGAACACAGGGCCTATGTACATTCTTAAACAAATACCTGTTCTGTTTGGTTTAACTTCTTACCAGTATTCAAATGAGGTATATTTTTATTTTTATCAGTTGTTCTAAGGATTAAGATATGCATATTAACATACTATTATGCATAGTATAATATGAATTTAATAATTGAAATATATAAAAATCTTGCACTGTTTTTCTTCTTTTTGTTCAAGAATTTTAAGCTTTGTATTTGTGCATTATAACTTCCACAATACAGTGTTGTGGTTTTTGCTCAAAATAATCATAGGTTTTTCAAAGAAATTAAGAGAAAAATATGCTAATGGATGTTGAGGAGGATTTACATTGAGCTAGGCAATATTGTGTTCTCATTTCTTTCTCCCACATTTTGTATCCATCAGTGAACACTGCCTGCTATAGTTATTACTATGGTATCCTATTGGTGACTTGTATTGTATATAATGCTCCTGTATTTATTATTTAGAATTTTTCTCTAAGAATGATTTCTAATCACTTTGTTTTCTTCCTACCTTCCTTATATAATCATTTTATATGCATGTTAACTCATTGATATTTGCTTTATTTGGGTGATAATAAAGCAATGCTGTCATTTATTGTGTACCCCCACATTTTTAAAGCTTGGGTCACTGGGAGTTTGTTTTTAGATTTACTTTCCTGATAGGTCCCAAACCTTTCATTTCTTTACTTTTAAAGAATTTTAGAGTCTCCTAGCACAAGATATACTAGGTTTGTGTAGTGCCTACATTTTCAAAATTTTACACTAGAACTAAATAGGCATTATTTCACATGAGGGAGACTGATTCGAAATTCATATATCAAGCCAGGTGTGGTGGCACATGCCTGTAATCCCAGAGGCTTGGAAGGCTGAGGCAGAAGGATTGTGAGTTCAAAGCAAGCCTCAGCAACTTAGCAAGGTCCTAAGCAATTTAGCAAGACCCTGTCTCTAAAATATAAAAAAGGGGGCTGGGGATGTGGCTCAGTGGTTGAATGACCATGGGTTCAATCCCCAGCACACACAAAAAAATCATATTGATATGATTCATCATATAACAAGTTAATGAGCAAAGCCTATGTTCATATCGACAGTTACTGAAGGGCATGGATAATAAGCCTCTCCATTGGTAGAGCGTGAGACCCGCGAAGCTCATCTTCCAGCACTCCTGTGGTTCTCCAAGGTCAGAGAAGCCCCCAGCCACAGCTTGTGTGGCCATGGCTGAATTCCCAGACTGACTGCCCCCTCTTTCCTCCGGCCTCATAGAAGGAGACCCTTTGCACTCTCTGCAGTCCACTTTGGCTATACAGCAGCTGTGGGAGTTCTGTGTTTTGGATTGGGGTCTCTGACAAACTTCATGACTGTGACATGCTTGGTAACTAGGAAGTTTCTGTGCAGACACACAATGCCCAGCTGTTAGGATATACCTGGCTGTGGGGAAACTCCTGTGCAAAAGCAAATGATGCCTGGCTGCCATAGCAATGTCCTTCACAAGTCTACGCTGTATCACAGGCCTAGGATGCCCACATCTCCCTCTGAGGTAGTAAGATAACTATGTAGGCATCTGGTTTCCACACTAATGCCCTTGGACCATAGGGGCCCTGTGTTTTTTCTAACCTGGACCTTATCTCAATTAGTTGGCACTTGGGGTTAAAGAAATACTAATTAGAATGTAGTCCTGGTAATGGGAGGTATGTGTTCTTTGAGTTAATAAACTCCCAGGCAGGGAGGAGGGGACACTTCTCTTCTGCACTTCTTCACCTCTTCAGTTCCCTCCTCTCCGCTCCATCCTGTTTGCCTGCTTGTATCCTATGTTTCCATGTCTGTTCTTTATGCGCCTCCTCACAGGTTCCCCTGGGCAGGTATTCTTTACAAGCAGGTAGTATGCAACCCAAAACTGACCACCCCAATCCTGGGCTAGGTTTTGCTGCTTAATTACTATGCAGATGGAATAAGGGTCTGTATAGGGTCCTTTATTGGTGTTGGAGGCCTCCTCCTTCTGACCCTAACCCTAACCCTGCGCCAAGAAACAAAAGTGAGTCCTCTCCAATACCTCCCTTCCCTTGTGTGTGCAGACCTCCAGATCAGAGGCTGCTTTTTTGCCATTTTGTTCCTGCATGCAACACAGGCCATCTCATTCTTCAGAGAGGTAAGATCCCTTCTGGTCTCTCACAGACGGGCCCTGCCCAAGACTTTTGATTTTTGGCTCAACTGAACCCTGGGGGTCCTCCACCATTAAGATTGGAGAGAGGGTACTCTCTCATTCTCTGGTGAAAATGTCTGGTGACAGACGTTGAGGGACACCTTGATCTCGACTGCCACCCTGATCAAACCTCTCCAACATGGGAGCTAAACAGTCCATCCCATGGAACTCCCCAGTAGGTTGTCTCATTAAAAAACCTCAAAATCCTTCACCTCCAACCTGACCTCAAAAGCAAACACCTAATTAGGCTGAGTACCCTGATCTAGGCACAATATAAACTAGACAACCAAAACCAATAGCCCAAGTTCAAGACTTTTGATCCAAAAATTCTGTAGGATTTAGACAATTTCCTCCAATGAAATGACAAATGGCCTGAGGTTCCTTACCTCCAAGGTTTGTTTTTTTTTTTTTTTTTTTAACCTGAAGGAGCCTATAATCAAGGAGATAGCTAAAGATTGCGGTTAGCTGAGAGCCATAAAAGATGTTCTAGTTTCCACCTGATATTAATACATTATTCAAAGAATCTTTGTATGCCCGTGAACACTGCGTGACGCACCTGTAAGCTCGAGCTGTAAGCACGTGTCCTTGTTAAAGCTATATGTATATAACTGGGTGAGGTTCGTTAGTGTGTGTGGGGAAGAAGAAGGTGGTGGTTGGAGTTAGAGCATTTGGAGTGATTGCTGGAGCTGGAGAGAGGAGAAGAATAAAAGACCTTTTTTCATTTTCATCCTGCCTCCGAATTTTCCTGTGGCGTTCGCTGCTCCAAGCGACTTCCGCTTCAGGCAGCGACAGGTGGTGGCCTGTACGGGGAATTCGGCGGCAAGGTAAGAAAAAAGAAAATTTAAAAAGATGGGAGCAAATATAACAAAAAGTCGGTTTATAAAAGCCATGAATGAAATTTTTGATATTGAGAACTCAGAGGATAGTGAGAAAAGTGAACAAGAAAGCATATCCTCTGACTCAGTGGAGACCAGCAAGGAGAGTAGGAATGTAAATTCAAAAGTAAGAACTGCAAAAGCCATTAGAAGCTTAATAAAATTAGCTGAGGAGTATGTACTCTCCTTAGAAACTGAAACTCAGGATACTAGTGAAAGTAATAATAGTAACAAGGAGTCAAACCATGAAAGTACGGTCTCCTCTACTGAGCCGGTTAGGAATTATGAAGCTAGTAGTGAAGAGGAATCAAAAAGTGATTCGGAGAGCACAGTCTCCAATAAAAAGAACAAAAAGAAATTAAAAAAGAGAAAAGACCGTCAAATAGAGGAACCACTAGCGCCCTCTGCTCCTTCATGGATAGAATCCCTAACAGAAACAATAAAGAGTATTGATCAGAGTGTACGTGCCCTTGAGGTAGAAATTGGCGGCCTTTCAGAGCGCTTATACGCTCTCGAACAACATAGACCGCAGGAGCACCTAGAACTGCCAGTATTTCAAAATGAACAGGGACAAAGATATCACGAGTCCCTAGACTTTAAAACAATAAAGAATTTTAAAGAGGCGGTAATGACCTATGGGCCTCAAGCTCCGTTCACATTAAGTATGATAGAGTCACTTAACACCCTAACCTTAGCCCCCTCAGATTGGAAAAGTCTATGCAGAGCGGTACTAAGTGGGGGACAATACCTAATCTGGAAAACTCAATTCCAGGAACTTTGTTCAGAAATAGCAAAGAGAAATGCTGCAGCAGGTTTCCCTCAACGCAATATAGATATGCTCACAGGGGAGGGTGAGTTCGCCGAACTACAAAATCAGCTACAATACGATCCAGGTGTGTATGCCCAGATACACACTGCAGCTGTGAAAGCCTGGAAGACAATCTCAGGCACAGGGGATCTGCAAGGCAGCCTATCAAAAGTTATACAAGGGCCTAACGAACCTTACGCTGATTTTGTAGATAGGCTCTTAAAAACAACATCTAGAGTTTTTGGAGAAGTCGAGCAGGCTATGCCCCTAGTTATCCAATTAGCATACGAGAACGCTAATAAATATTGCCAGGATGCAATAAGGCCGTGGAGAAGTAAAAAAGACTTATCAATTTATATCAGACTGTGCAAAGACATTAACGAGGCTGTTATCACAGGCAACGTAATTGCTGCAGTGATGAAAAATTCCTCCCCTCAAAATTCCCAAAGGATTCAACCTAGAACAGGATATTCCAGACAAAATTATTATAATCAACCAAGATATGCTAAGCAATATCCCCCAAGGGTAATAAAATCAAATTCATACCGTGCTCCAAGCCGATGCCCCAGATGCAAAAAGGGTATACATTGGGCCAATCAATGCCATTCTAGATATGATATATATGGAAATGATTTATCAAGGATTTCAAAAAACGGGGCACGGGGCCCAATGCCCCGGGGCCCACAAATGTACGAGGCACTAGAGGAGGAAGGCCCTCAGATTCAAATGATTCCTCGTCACAGTCCCTCCTACCCATTAACTCCCTTATCAGAGGGACAAGAGAAAGTGCAGGATTAGATCTCTGTTCTACTGCCCGGATGGTCCTGACACCTGAAATGGGGGTTCAGCTGATTCCTACGGGAATCAGGGGACCTCTCCCTTCAGGAACTGTGGGACTAATCCTTGGGCGTAGTTCCAAAAGTTTATTAGGCTTTAATGTTATACCAGGGGTTATTGATTCAGATTATAATGGAGAGATTAAAATAATGCTAAGTACACACAGGGGCATCATCTCCATAAATCAAGGAGACAGAATCGCACAGCTGCTCCTCATTCCCAGTCTCCATAATTCTTTTAAAAGCATGCCACAAAATAGAAATAGCAGAGCATTCGGTTCCACTGGTTCAGGACCTATGGCTTTCTGGGTCCAGGACTGTTCACGGAGGCCTATGTGCAAATTAAAAATTCAAGGTATAGAGATGGAGGGGCTGATTGATACAGGAGCTGACTCTTCCATCATAAATCTACAACAATGGCCTAAGCACTGGCCTCTACAGAAAGCCTCAACCAGTTTAAGAGGTTTGGGATACAGTAATACCCCAGCTCAAAGTGCTGTAATCTTAAATTGGCAAGACAATGAAGGCCATACAGGAACATTCAAACCCTATGTTTTAAACAGCTTGCCAGTTACCCTATGGGGAAGAGATATTTTACATCAAATGGGGCTACACCTAGCGACCAAGCCTGCAGGTGTTAAGAATAAAAATCCTACTCATAATAAAAAAGGCAAAGGACATTTTTTCTAGGGGCCACTGAGAAAACAATTTTAAAAATACCATGGCTCTCTAATAAGCCAGTTTGGGTCCCTCAGTGGCCCCTATCCAAAGAAAAATTGCAAGCGGCCCATCAATTAATTAAAGAACAATTAGAAGCAGGACACATAGAGCCTTCCACCTCTCCCTGGAATTCTCCCATATTTGTAATTAAGAAAAAATCAGGTAAATGGAGACTATTACAAGATCTAAGACAAATTAACAAAACAATGCAAATTATGGGCCCTACTCAACCTGGACTTCCTAATCCTGTAGCTATTCCAAAAAACTATTACCTTATAACCCTTGATATAAAGGACTGTTTCTTTTCCATTCCCCTACATCCTCTGGATGCCCCCAGGTTTGCTTTTTCAATTCCTTCTATTAATAATAATGGCCCTGATAAAAGATATCATTGGAAAGTATTGCCGCAGGGAATGGCAAATAGCCCTACACTGTGCCAACTATATGTGGACAGAGCTATACAGCCCATTAAAAACAAATATCAAGACCTTATGTGTCTACACTACATGGACGATGTTTTATTAGCTCACCCTAATCAACAAATCTTATTTAATATATTTAGTGAAATAACAAAAAATCTAAAAAAATATGGATTATATATAGCAGAAGAAAAAGTTCAAAGCAGATCACCTATACTATATTTAGGCTTTAAAATCATGGATACTTTTGTTAAACCCCAAAAAATTCTAATAAGTAAAGAACATTTGACCACCCTCAATGATTTCCAAAAATTACTGGGTGACATTAATTGGCTTCGCCCTACACTAAGCCTCACTACTGGACAATTAAAACCCTTATTTGACATCCTTCGTGGGAACCCTGACCCATCCTCACCTCGAACATTAACTCCTGAGGCCAGGAGAGCTCTAAAATTAGTAGAACAGACCATTGAAAGATCCCATTGCGATAGATTTGATTTTGCACAACCACTAATATTGATTATTATTCCTTCACAATATACTCCAACAGGAGTATTTTGGCAACAGGGACCCATATTATGGATACATTTGCCTGTCTCTCCTAAAAGTACAATTGAGTCTTATACCTCCATGGTGGCTAAACTTATTCTTCAAGGACTTAAAACCTCTACTAAAATATTTGGAATTCATCCCGCTACTATTATTACTCCTTATTCATCGTCACAGGTTGAATATTTGTGCTTCAATGATAATGATTGGGCTGTAGCTAGATGCTCTACTTCTGCAAATTTTGACAATCATATTCCTAAATCTCCTATACTGTCCTTTTGTATCAATCATCCTATCATATTCCCACAGGTAATAAAAAATCAACCCATTCCTAAAGCATTTAATGTATTTACAGATGGATCCTCTAACGGTACTGCTGCAGTAGTCACTCAAAATGAAAAAATGATTCATATCACTAATCAAAAATCAGCTCAATTAGTGGAACTCGAAGCTATAATAATAGCTCTGGAAAATTTTAAAGAACAGCCTATGAATATTTTTTCAGACAGCCATTATATTGTACATGCTGTCCCAAAATTGGAGCTAGCAGGTCCAATAGCACCACATACTCCAGCTTTTAAATTGTTTTCTCAAATCCAAAATCTCCTATAGCAACAAAAAGAACCTTTATTTATAGGTCACATAAGAGCTCACACTAATCTGCCTGGTCCTCTCCATGAAGGTAATCAAAAAGCTGACGCCCTCACTAAAACAATATTTATATTTACTACAGTACAACAAGCTACTTTATTTCATTCCCAGTTCCACGTTAACAGCACTACCTTAAGACAAAAATTTAAAATCACAAAAGAACAAGCTCGTAGAATTGTAAAAGAATGTCCATCTTGTGTAACACTTTTGCCCAATCCACATTATGGGGTTAACCCACGAGGTTTGATGCCCAATCATTTGTGGCAGATGGATGTCACACATGAGCCAAGTTTTGGAAAATTACGATTTATTCATGTCACCATAGATACATGCTCAGGCATGATTTTTGCTTCTTTACATTCCGGAGAAAAAGTTAAAGATACTATATCTCATTGTCTGCAAGCTTTTGCTGCATTGGGCATCCCCAAAATGCTTAAAACAGATAATGGCCCTGCATATACATCCACATCCTTCAAACAATTTTGTACAAAGTTCAATATTATCCACAAAACAGGTATCGCTTATAATCCTCAGGGACAAGGAATAATTGAAAGAGCAAATCGGACACTTAAAAATATGTTACTAAAGCAAAAAGATGGAAACTGGAAAAATCCTAAGGACAGATTGGCAGTTGCCCTGTTTACCCTAAATTTCTTAACTTTAGATTCTAATGGACATTCGGCTGGAGATAGACACTGGAACCCACACCAACAACATAAACCTTTGGTTTACTGGAAGGATGTTCTCTCAGGTACATGGAAGGGTCCAGACCCAGTATTAATTTGGGGGAGAGGATCTGTTTGTGTTTTTCCAAAGCACGAATCCTCTCCAATATGGATACCATCTAGATTGATAAAGCAGGTACAAAGTCAAAAGGATCAAGACGAAGTTATTGAGGAGTCTAGATTGAATAAACAAGTACAAAATCAAGAGGACCAAAATGAAGGTATGGAGTGATTCCCTTAAAAGAGTTCTCCATTAAATTTACAACTTAAATTTCATTCTTCCCGGCCGGGACAAGAAGATCTCTCTTCAGTGTATACACAATTGTAATTTTTTTTTTCTCTTTTATATATGTCTTTATGTCTGTGCATTTGTCTAAATTTCATGTTAATGTGATGTCACAAATATGTTTATATGTGCGTCTGTCTAGTGTGACGTCACAAATAATTAAGCGTTTAATAAAAAAAAAAAAAAAAGGTAGATAGATATAGATCCAAATAACAAATAACATTAATTCATTTAAGCTTAGAATATTCTAATTTGATAATCAATAGATAGATAGATAAAAATAGATATTTATATAAGTTCAGAATATTTTAATTAGATAATCAATTATAATGATAATCAATTTTGATTTATAGTTGTCTCCGGGACTTCTCTTCAGCTGTGAATATGTTTAATGTTGTATAACCTGATATTTTGGTGTTCCGACAGAGGATCATTTATTTGTTATTGACTTCATTTGTTTAGTAGCTGATTAATTTGAATTATTTCAACAGGTATAGGATTGCTGTGTATATAGAGACTCGAGGATTCCAGCTAACAAATTATTTTTCCAAAATGCCTTTAGCTTTTCTTTATCTTTAATGCAGTAAACACCCTCAGTTTCTCTTTGATTATTTCTGAATGTGATATTTTGCCAGCTTATGTTTGTGGGAGCTTAAGCAGCAATGTGTGTGAGCAGAGATCAACTTTTATTTTCTACTCTAATAATTCTTTTTTTAGTTTGACAGCTCACCTTTTGATCTCAGTGCTGGAATAGCACTGCCTTTCCCTTAATAATGGATGCTTGAGTTTTTAGGTAGCGGGCCCTGAAGATTTGCCGGTAGAAATGTCTAGACATAAAAAAGACGGCTGCTGCTACAACTGCAGGGACCGCGGTCGCTGCAAGCATCCCTGCTGCTCAAGCATCAACAACCTCACCAGCAGTGTGGCCTCTGCTCTGCATGCATGGGGCCTCCTGAATCTATGTGTTATAACTTATGGACATTTTGATTTTCCATTATTTTGGGACATTACGGGACAATGCCTTGCGGGTATTTGTCTAAGAGAACTCGGTGCGTTACTTGATGAAACTAAGGGCAGCTGATTCGCTTAAAGAACTTGATACGCTATGGAAACTTGGCTCGTCAGCAGTAGGCTTACCGCCTTAAAGCCGCAGCATCTCCTAAAAATTGGACGGCTGTTAGTCAACACACAGTCGATCCTGAAGGGCTCTATTGGATGGCTGGTTAGCCTATGACGGGTAAGATCCCCAGAAGGGGACAACCTAAGACACGGCACAGTCGCACGGGACAGTCTAATGTGGCCGGCATGTCAACCTAAGCCAGGAGTCAGGACAGCCTAGACTCCCATGACGGGTAAGAATGTCGGTTGCACATGGACGTCCTAGAACATCCCCTCTTTTAAAACTAAAAGGGGGAAATGAAGGAGCCTATAATCAAGGAGATAGCTAAAGATTGCGGTTAGCTGAGAGCCATAAAAGATGTTCTAGTTTCCACCTGATATTAATACATTATTCAAAGAATCTTTGTATGCCCGTGAACACTGCGTGACGCACCTGTAAGCTCGAGCTGTAAGCACGTGTCCTTGTTAAAGCTATATGTATATAACTGGGTGAGGTTCGTTAGTGTGTGTGGGGGAAGAAGAAGGTGGTGGTTGGAGTTAGAGCATTTGGAGTGATTGCTGGAGCTGGAGAGAGGAGAAGAATAAAAGACCTTTTTTCATTTTCATCCTGCCTCCGAATTTTCCTGTGGCGTTCGCTGCTCCAAGCGACTTCCGCTTCAGGCAGCGACATTAACCTCCACTCAAAGCCCTCATAATGCCAATCTTGTCCTGCTTTACGATCAATTCTCACTGACACCACACTCCACACACCCCCTATATCAAGTCATGATGCCCAGCCCTCTCCCTTGTTTATTTCCCCTGAAACAGCAGATGAACTCCCACTTTACAAGTTCAGGGGCCTTCTACTTCCTCATCCCAGCCCCCTTTCCAAGCCCTAAACTCTACTCCCCATCCCCCATACCTTCACCTCCCACCACACAGTCTAAAACTTCTCTTCCAAAGCACATGTTTTCCCCTTTGGGAGGTGGTCAGGGCTGAAGGCATGGTCCAAGTCCTTGTCCCCTTTTCTATGAGAGATATGTCCCAAATTGAGGACAGATTAGACTCATTTTCCAGAAATCCCACTGAGTTCAGGAAGGAGTTCATCTATCTGTCTCAGGCCTATCACCTTACTTGGGCAGATATTTACTGTATCCTCACTTCCACCCTGACGCCTGATGTACATGCCCATATTTGACAAGCAGCTAGAGAACATGCCAACCTCCTCCATACCCAAAATACCCACACTAATCCTGCAGCAGACGCTACCTCCCTACAGCTGGACCTGACTGGACATAGCAAGCTCAAGACCCCAGAGTCACTAGACTCCAACACATGATTGCCTGCCTACTTGAGGGCATGTTTAAAAACTCACATACTCAGGACAACTATGATAAGATTAGGGAAATCACTCAAGGCCTGGATGAAAACCCGCCCTGTTTTTGGCCAGACTTACTGAGGCCATTACCAAATATACTATCCTAGATCTCAACACCCCTGCCAGTACTCTCACCCTGTTCAATTCATCAGTGGTTCTGCCCTTGACGTCTATTTAAAAAAAAAAGACAATTGGAAAAGAGGTCCAGAAACTCCTAGCAGCAGCTCTTAGATGCTGCTTTCAAAGTCTTTAATAGTGAAGATGAGGCCAAAAAGGAGAAAGAAAAGCCTCTTGAAGCTAAATATCAACTTCTGGGCTCAGCCATACATAATCCTAAAAAGGCCCTTGCTGCTTGTGGCCCCACCAGACTGTCTAATATACTTTCCTGGGGCCTGTTTCTGATGTGGGCAGACAGAACTCTGGGCGAAAGCCTGCCCTAAGCCAGGGCCCCCCACCAAGCCCTGTCCCAAATGTGGACAATGGGGACACTGGAAGATGGACTGTTCCCAGGGAAGGACACCCCTCCTCTTGGTACAACCTGCTTCCCAAGTCCCATACACTGAGTTACTGGAATGAGGTGGCCTGGAATCCATTGCCCTTATCACCTTTCAGGTGAGACATCTGAGGAGCCCTGGGCTACAGGGAAGGTGAATGGCCAAGCAGTCTATTTTCTGGTCAACACTGGGGTGAGGTTTTCTCTTCTGACAAATGGCATAGACCCACTTTCAAAGAAAATACCCCCAGTATAGAAGTCTCCAGAACCCCTCTATATCCATTAAAGACCACCGTTTTTTTTTGTACATTTGGATCCCTCTCACTATCCCACTCTTTAATTATTATGTCAAATTGCCCTCTCCCCCTACTGGACCAAGATCTTCTTCATAAACTAAAGGCTTCCATCTCCATTTCCTCTTTACAATCCACCACCATTTGTCCAGTACATTCTAGCTCAGACCTAGTCCCCACACCCCTTAAGCCTCCTGATCATCCCTTACTAGCTGAGATCAACCCCACAGTCTGGGACACCTCTCAGCCCAACATCACTAAGCAACATTCCCCCATGCAAATACAATCCAAAGACCCCACTCCATAGGTTACCATTCCCCAGTACCCTCTAGCTTCCTCAACCCTCAAGGGTTAAAGCCTATTATCTTCCATTTATTACAGGCTCATCTTCTCACAACCAACCCCCCTCCCCCACAACTCTCCCATCCTTGGGGTCAAAATATCTAGTGGACAATTACAGCTAGTATAGGACCTCTGAAAAATCAATGAGGCAATTTTTCCCAACTACCCTGTAGTACCCAATCCCTACACCCTTCTTTCTCATATTCCCTCTGCCACCCATTTTTCAGTACTAGACCTAAAAGATGCCTTCTTTACCATCCCTCTCCACCCCACCTCATGCCCTCTTTTTGCCTTTACCTGGATAGACCCTGACACTAATTTCTTTCAACAACTCACCTGGAAGTCTTCTGAGACAGCCAACATTACTTTGGGCAAGCTCTCCAGCATGATCTGGCAACCCTAGATTTGTCCCCTAGCTACCTTATTGTCATGAGCCATCCATGGGCTATGTGCGTGGACTGTTGTGCATACTAGCCAAATGAGGGGATAGGTATAGCATTGTGACTCCCTATAGCACCCCCTCAGGGATTGATCACCTGATGCAGGTGAACCTCACCCTCAAGCTCTGCCTAAGATCCCACGCAGCACTTGAGATGGGTGTGACCTGCCAAGATGTCAATCAATCTGCTGACCACAAGACCTGCCTCAGAGATGAAGTTAAAATAAGTAGAGACTTGTTTGAATGGGACTTGATCACCCCCAGATGCAGAAGGTAGAAATTAAGGTAAGCCACACCAACCTCAAAGAAATAGATGGTGCACCGCAATCAAGAGAAAGAGAAAACTGGGAGGTGGGAAAGTTTATTTTCTTTTTCTTTTTTTGGTACCAGGGGTTGAACTCAGGAGCACTCTACCCCTGGGCCAAATCCCCAGCCCTTTTTTTTTTTCTTTTTTCTTTTTTTTTTTTGTATTTTATTAGAGACAGTGTCTCAGTGAGTTTCTAAGTGCCTCACCATTGCTGAGGCTGGCTTTGAACTCGTGACCCTCCTGCCTCAGCCTCCCAAGTGCTGGGATTACAGGCGTGCGCCACCGCGCCTGGCTGGAAAGTTTATTTTCATACCCTGATATAAAGCTGAAGAAAAAAAAAAAAAAAAAACTCTTCCAGAAAAAGGTCTATCTGCTTAAAATTCTTATTAAAATAAGTTAGGTGGGAGAAGGGGGATGCATTTTCTGATACTTTGGGGAATTTTCAGTGATTTAAACTGATTGATTTATCCTGTCCTGTGATTGGTCCCCTGCTAGCTAAAGCCCGCCTTTGGGTTGAAAATCATTAGCAATGTGCATCCTTTGCGGGCGCCCAGGTGCCTGCCCATTAGCGGGGCTCAGCTGCCACTCTGCCCAGGGCTCGTGACAATACTGAAACTCCCACTGGAAGGCCCTCGCGATACTGTGGAGGGACTCTCAGCAGGGAGAAGCAAGCAGATCAGGTGGAATGCGGTTGACTGGGGAAGCTCTGGGAGCAGAGAGCGGCTCGCAGAGTCACGGGCACTTGCCCAGGCCCTAGGAGCCAGGCGCCGAGTGGGGTGGTGGCAGTAGTGGCTCACAGAACAGGTGGAGCACAGATGGCCCAAGAGGCTCTGGGGACACTGCGACTCTTGGCCCAGCAGGGTCCAAACAGAACTATGGGTATTCTACTTCAGATGGACGGGCATGAAGGCACCCAGGACAGGACGACACACAAGGTGGAAATCAGGAGGGCACGCGAAACCTCGGGTCACACGGAGAACCAGGAACCGGCTCCAGCCCCGGCCAGCCGGAACACGCGGCAGACTCATACCTACTAACCCAAGCATCCTCTCGTGCACAGTCCAGACCGGCACAGCAAACTTCTGCATCCTCAGTGAAAGTCTTAGGCTTAGTCTTTCCCGATCCAGGTTTCTCCAAGGGACTTCCCCTTTTTCTCTACAGCTATGCTACTAAGGAAGAGTTACAAAACAATTGTTACATTGATAAAAGATGTTTTATTTATGCTTGTTTATATTTCAACTTTTCTTTCAGGGATTTTAGAGGTGAATTTGACCAAAAATTTCCATTCTTTTGATTTCTAAATATGTATGTACAAAGATTAAAGATATATGCACAAAAATTCTATCTTGATTACATTATATATGTCAACATTTACACAGATAAAAGAGTGCACTCATTATATTCAACCTAAGATAAAAATGGATCCAAATACTTTTAAAATCATGTGATTTAATAAAATTCAATTCAAATTAGGTAATTGTATAAGAATGAACTGTATCTTCATTCTTGTTATATATATATTTTCCAGTAGCTTAAATAATCCATAATCTTTAATTCATAGGATAATTAACATGTCTATTTTCTTCTAACCATTTTTCAACAGGAAACATGTAATTTATATTTTTATGCATGCATTTACCTGATGCACTGCCTTTTACAGTTAGAGATATTCAAGATAAATGTAATTTATTATATGTGTTTATTTCAAGAGATACTTATTAAATTATGAGGTTGAGATGCAATCATCAAGTAATCTTTTTGTGTGTGTGTGTGTGTGTGTGTGTGTGGTACCAGGGATTGAACTCAGGGGCACGTGACCACTGGGCCACATCCCTGGCCCTTTTTGTATTTTATTTAAAGACAGGGTCTCACTGAGTTGCTAAGTGCCTCGCCCCTCGCCATTGCTGAGGCTGGCTTTGAACTCGCGATCCTCCTGCCTCAGCCTCCCAAAGTGCTGGGATTACAGGCGTGCGCCACCGCGCCCGGCAAATTTTTTGTGTGTGTGTGGTACCAGGGATTGAACTCAGGGGCACTCGACCACTGAGCCACATCCCCAGCCCTTTTTTGTGTTTTATTAGAGACAGGGTCTCACTGAGTTGCTAAGTGCCTCGCCATTGCTGAGGCTGGCTTTGAACTCGAGATCCTCCTGCCTCAGCCTCCCAAGTGCTGGGATTACAGGCGTGCGCCACCACGCCTGGCTTAAGTAATCTTAACTGCAAATATTATTCAAGTTTTCATAAGATGCTAAACAGATATGATTCTATGAACAAGTTGTCCAAAATAGCTTTGGCTACATGTCCACTGAAATATTTATTCTTGTCAAAATATAATAATTTGCTTAGGTTCTAAGATTTACAGGAATTGTTCCAAACTATAACCAAGAGGAAGAATTCTAGAAAAAAAGAAAGAAATGCTTCTGCAGAGAAAAAACAAAACCTGGAGAGTTCTAAAAGAAAGAAAGAAAACATCTCTGGGTAAAAGGGTCTTTATGTATTCAAGACTTTAATGATAAAAAGACTTTCTTAAATAGAAAAATCTTTATATGATTATCCAGACAGGTGATATATAAATAGTTAAAGTAATTGAAAAACAGATTTATGTATGACTAAATAGACTATAAATATATATAAAACAATCAATTTCAAAATATTTCAGGAATTTCCCTAGGAATAGATATTATGCTGACATAAACCAAGATTTTTACCCATATATTGAGATGACAAAAACTTATTGGAATATAAGTTTATTCTCATTCCAATAAAATCATTACTCATGCCTAGTAGTTTTTACTATTTAAACAAAGGACTAATTTTTAATAAATTAAGATTCATGCATCTTAGATGGTAAATGTTTTCAAATACCACCTTAAGTTCCAATTTTGAGACTTCTCTTTTCTCTCCCATGGCCTCAGCAAGCAAAGGAAGCTGGGTTCCCCTGCGTGGAGTCAGCTGGCTGAGAAATATAGTGAAAAATCACATGACACAGAAAAACAGTTCTAAGTGGGGGGTAGCGGGGGAGGACAGTTCTTCAACCTTAAGGGTCGAGCTTCCATTCTGGAAAGAAAGAGAGTGAGAGCCCTGTTTGCTTTATGAATCGGGGGAACTTCCAAGGCTTTCTACAGGATGTTCTTAGCCAATTAAGGTAGGAAGTGGGCTGTCCAGTTTCCAATGGGTCACGCCCAACTCCAGAGCTAGGAGATCTGTCTTCCTAGCCCAGCAAAGACTGAAGTCACCCGCATTGCATAATCCATTACGTGGTAGGGGCCACAGGACAGCATGCATTGCCAGACCAAAATCTCCTTGGATCAAGGCCAAGTGAAGACACTAAATACCTCAGGAGTGGCTTCCTACACTCTTTAAAGCTAGATTTGATTTATTTAAAAACATCAATAAATATGATAATCATTACTAATTCTTATATATCAATTCTGTTTCCTAGAAATGTCTTTTTTTTTTTTTTTCTTTTGGTTGAACTCATGGGCACTTGACCACTGGGCCACATCTCCAGCCCTTTTTTGTATTTAATTCGAGACAGGGTCTCACTGAGTTGCTAAAGTGCCTCGCCATTGCTGAGGCTGGGTTTGAACTCGCAATCCTCCTGCCTCAGCCTCCCAAGTGCTATATTACAGGTGTGCGCCACTGCACCTGGCTTAGATATATGTCTTTAAAGTATAAGATTTGAGAGAACATTTTATCAAAACCGGTGTTTTCCAAAGTAAAGCTGTATGTTAATTCTAAACTATAAAAATTACAAATTTTGGGGCTGGGGTGGTGGCTCAGCAGTAGAGCGCTCATCTCACATGTGTGAAGCCCTAGGTTCGATTCTCAGCACCACATAAATAAAATAAAAAAGTATTGTGTCCACCTACAACTAAGACAATATTTCTTAAAAATATCTTTTTAATTACAAATTTTATTAAAAATTCATTTACATAGCTTAGGGTTCTCTAACTGGACCTACTATCAATAAGATATATTGTAAAACTTGTATGTTACTACCTACAGTGGAAAGTAAACTTGGTTGTATTTTTAAAGGACAATTGAGAGACACTGACTTGTTTAGAGGATGATGTTCTAAGACATAAAGATATTTTAAGACCTTCTCTTAAGAAAAAATTAAAAGTTTTCTTAATTTTTCCATTTTATATTCCAGATATAACATTAAAATGGGTCAACTAATTTATGTTAACCAAAAAAAAATTACATACAAAAGTTTATAGGATGATATTCTAATGAGAAACTAAAACTAATTTCAAGATTAAAATGCCTTATCTATCTATCTATCTTTAGCCAAAAGACAGGTTACAGAGGGGCTGGGGTTGTAGCTCAGTGGTAGAGCACTTGTCTTGAACACGCGAGGCCCTGTGTTCAATCCTTAGCACCAAATAAAAATAAACAAATAAAGATATTTTTTAAATTATTTTAATTAATAAGAGACTTACATAAAAATCCCATAGGATTCTACTATCCATAGTTAAATACTGTTGGCAACTAATATATGGTGTTTTAAACTCTTTCCTGTACACAAAAATATACATACTTTATATAAAAGTAAAATCATGTTTACTAGGAGGCTTAACCCTCCAACATTGTCTGAGGGGAGCTTAAGGACACAAAGGACCCACTCCTGAGACAATTTCAGAGAGCAGCATCTACTTTATTATACAGCCAGAATAACTTTTGTAGTGTAGTGTACATGTACTAATTTAGACTTTTTGTCAAAGAAACAAAAAAGTTGCGCTTGCTCATGCCCCAAAAGCACAAACTAAAAGCAAACCTAATTATTTGTCTAGAACACAGGCAATTCCCCCAAACAAACTGGGATCCAATTGATGGACAGGATGCCTAGAAATTAATTATACTAGGCCTTCAGGAAAATCCTGCTATTTTCATGGAAAGACTCAAGGAGACAATACACAACACCCTAAATCCTGAATCTATAGATAGCCACCCATTTTTAAAGGATAAATTTATCATCCAGTCAGCCCTAGACATTAGAATAAAATTACAAAAATTGGCATATATCCCTGATCAATCCTTAGATAATACCCTGCAGCTTAAATAGAGATCAAGTAAAAACAAACAAAGACCATAGGATCAGAAAAAGACTAAAATGTTAGTCTTGGCCCCAGGAGAAGTAAACTTTCTGGGTAAAAATTTTACTCCCCCCTCTGAGTTATGAACAGGCTTTGGCAGACTCTAGGACATTAAAACAGCACCTTACTTCAAGCCCATGTCCTCGGTTTACCTACTAAACAAGATTTAACCTGTTTGTCACTGAGAGAAATAACCCTATATATGGTCACCCCCCAATATACTAGACACACAGCCATGAACAAACCAGTTCAACAGCCAACAGCTTATCTCAATAAGGAGCTGAACATAATAAGCTCATTCTCAAAAGTAATAAAAAATAAGGTAACGCCCTACAACACACATTAATATTTTTAAAATTTGTAAAATCATTGTAAATTATACATGATTATTTGAGTTAATCTTACTACCTTAAAGTTTCTAAAGACATCTGTACAACTATATCTTTATACATAATGATTATTTTGACATAAGTCCCTTGCGATGTCATTGATAAGTCAATGCCATACAAAATTCTAAATTCTCCTAAATAATTCATTAGATCATTGTCCTAAACAATACTATTGGCTTATTTTTATCCATCAATATTTAGGGTCCTGTTCTGATTCCCCATACTTAAACCAACATTAGGTTTAATGATAATAATAATAACAATTTTTCCTAGATTGGTGAGTAAAGGGTATTCATCCTTCGATTTTATTTTTTGTTATTAGTAGAAAACAAATATCTTTCCTATGCTCACTAAACATATATTTCATATTCTAAAAAGGTATCTATTTATCTTTCACGTCCTTGACAAAAGCCTCCTTTCCTAAGTTAGAACTCTCTCACCTTAATTCGAGTTAAGATAATCATTCAAGTTTATCTAGACTTAGTTTCAAAATATAAATTTTCATATGCAACTTATTATTTTCTCCATTTCATAATTCTGCTAAAGTCAAAATCAAATCATTCATTTGATAAAAGTTAAGCTTCTATTGACTATTGTCCCTTTCCAATTCAATAATATTGGCCTTGACATGCTTAATGAGTAACTTTTGCCCAGTTGCCTGGCCAACTAAAGATGATAAATCTCTTCTTATTAAAATACTTGTACTACATTAGACTATGATATATACAGCTTAAGGCTAATGATACTCTGACTTACATCAACATTTTCCTCAATTTTAACTAAAAAAGGGGGGGGGAGGAACAGGACCTACATACACACATTAATCTCACAAAAATATTTAAAAATTTCTTTAAGTTGTGATACAAAAAGTCTTACTGCTGCTGAACAACATGGTACAGTAAGTTAAATCAGATTTCAAAGGATAAAATCTAAACCTGTCATCGTGGAAATGGCTAAAAAAACCTGACACAGGAAGGTAAACTTCCAACCACAGAGTTTACAGCCATGTAGGCTTCATGAGCTGCCAGGTAAGTAAAATCCATGAAGAGACTGCTGTGGACCCATTCCTCAAGTCCACCTTTAATGTACCTTACAATGTGGACTAGAAAATTCATCCCAATATTTATTAATGATACTCATATTACACCCATCCATGTGACTGATTTAAGCATACTGGCTACAGTGGAAACCTAAACCAGCCAATCAAACTGGTCCTTAGATTTTAAGACTGCATTTATATATCTGGACAGTCGTTAAAATAGAATGATTATTTTTTTGTGTGTGCTTTTTTTTTCAAAAACATACTTCATATTTCCTCTTTATTATATAAATATCAGTTTAACCTTTTAATGTAAGAATATAAACGTTTTAAGAGGATCTTTGTTATTATTTATACAAATTCACAAACAGTACAATTAATTGATAAAGGTCTCTGGGTTTCTTTAACTCCATGTTCTCGCATGTTGCTGTGGAGGATTCTAAAAAAATAAATAAACAAACAAAATCCAACAAAAATATACATCCTACTCAAAAGTGATTTTTTTTAAAGCCACAAGTCCCAACCCCCACCAAAATAAAGTCATCTATTCCTCCGTTTAGAAACAGATTTTTTAAAACCCACAAACTCCCATTTTATTAACAGAACACAGATAAGACGTGAATTTCAGTCTCCTCCCCTTCACATTGGGGGCCCCAGGGTCTCTGTAGGCCAACTCTGCTCTGTACTTCCAAAAGGAAGCCTTACTGTGTGACCTTTTTGTGGAGAAACTTGGAAGAGGGTGAGGGTAGGGCATAATTTGCATATATAATAATCATTTTCAAGACACAATCTGCATCTCAAACAAACAAAAAAGCAGTTCAACTCTCATTTCTCCCACACATTTGTGCTATAAATTAAGTCAAGATTTAGGAACACAGTTGGGTCCTCAAATCCCAATGGACAATGAGAAAAAGAAAATTATAGCCAGAATGTAGAAGTAGGACACACTGGGTGGATGGAGGTTGGGAAGAAGCCAAAACAAAAAGATGTACAAACCCAATGGGCATCTTTCCAGTCTAGGCACAAAAATGTTTCAGTCTCAAAATATCTCTCTTGTAGAATTCCAGGGCTTCAGAGAAAAAAGTAAACTAAAACGAGGTAGCCAGACATATATATATATTATATATATATATATAATTTATATATATATATAATATATAGAATATATTCAGCAGAAAAAAAGACCATGATTTCCAATTTTTTTTAAAAAATTAAAAAAGGAAAGCAGATAAAAATAAAATAAGTGTTAATAGCAGAGTACTGTAAAAGGAGAAGTGATGAGAAGAGACTGGGATTAGTTACAAAGTGGAAGAAGGGTGAAAAGGCTGTTGTAGTTGGGTTTGCTTTTTATGCATTTCAAAATAAAAACCAGATCACAGTATTCAAATGAAAGCTTAAGTGAAGGCAGACATTCTCCTCAACTCCTCAGTGTGGAGAGGACTAGTCACTCCCCACCCCCACCCCCATTTACAAATGCCAAGCAGTGGGGATACGGTAGCAGAAAACAGTCCTCCATCCCCTGCAGAGAGAAGTGAGTGGGTGCGTGAGTAGCAGAGTCCCTTTCTCCATCCGCAGGGAAAAGGAGAGGGAAATAGGGCAGTGGTAGAAGAGGAACCCCGGAGGCAATGGAAAGGGGCTGGTAGCGGGGAGGGGCGTCGGAAAAGGAGGAGAAATGAGCTTGGGCTTCATGTCATTGCCCTATCTCAGCCATCGCCATGAACTATGTCTAAATGTGCGAGTGTGTGTGGGCCGGTGGTGGTGAAGGGAGGGTGAACAGGGCGGGACAAGGGGAGCTGGTGCTGCCGCCCTCACCTGACCTTCTCACTGTCCGTCATTTGCCAGAGTCCCAGGTTGAGTACCTTGAGGCAGGGCAGCTGCGTGATGCGCTCCAGGCCGCGCTTGGTGATCCGGGTACAGCCGTACAGGTCTATGCCAGTGAGCTGGCTCAGGTGCTCAGCAATCAGCTCCAGGCCCTTGTCCGTGATGCGCACACACTGTCCAATGTTGAGCGTGCGCAGCCCATGCATCTGCCGCATCATGCGGTTGATGCCATCATCACTGATGTGGCAGGAGCAGAGAGAGAGGGACTTGAGGCCGTCCAGCCCCTGGGCTATGTAGGCCAGACTCTGGTCCCCCACTTTGTCACAGAAGGAAACATCTAGCCCCGAGAGGCGCAGGCTGCCCATTGCCAAATGCATGATGCCTGTGTCACTGATATTGTCGCAGGAGCGAAGGTTAAGGCTGCGTAGGCTGCCCATGTGTGACAGGTGCAGGAGGCCAGCGTCTGAGATGCCCCCGCAGAAGCTTAGGTTGAGGAGCCTCAGGCCTGTCAGCCCTCGGGAGATGTGCTTTAGAGAAAGATCCGTGAGCTTCTGGCAGTCCTGCAGCGTGAGCTGCTCCAGGCCCAGGCAGCCCTCCGCCGCGCTGCGCGTCATGCCGGCCAGGTGCCGGATGCCCACGTCCGAGAGGTGGCGGCAGCTGCAGAGGTTAAGGCTCTTGAGGCGCTGCAGACCCCAGGCGATGAGCAAAAGGCCGGTGTTGGTAATGTTGCTGCAACCCCCCAGCTCCAGCACCTCCAGGCCCTTGAGGTACTGGGCTATTCGGCCCAGACTGCTGTCGGTGATCTGCTTGCAGAGGCTCAGGTTGAGGGCGCGTGGCCCAGCCCGTTGTCGGTGAGGTTGTAGCAGCCGCTGAGGTTGAGGCTCTCGATGTTGGCCATGCCCTGGATCACGTAGCTGAGGCTGCGGCGGAGGCTCAGGATCTGCACACAGCGGTTGCCCCGGGTCTGCAGGCTGGGGAACAGCGACGGGTTGGCCCGGCGCAGGTGCAGCTTGGCCTCCACCCCCCGCCATACCGACTTGTGGTAGGCAGCTTCCCGCCAGGCCGTGCACACCTGCGCCGCGCGCCCCTTGTCCCGCACGTCCAGGTAGCCGAAGAGCATGGCCAGCAGTTCAGGGAACAAACACGAGATGTGGGTCTCCATCTTCCTCCTCCCCACTCCGCGGTGCTGGGGGGAGGAGGCGCGGGCCCCGCCGCTCCTGCCCCGAGGAGGCAACGAGCGTGGTCCGCCCCGGCCACCGCCTCGGGCCCAACCAAAATAGAATGATTATTAAAAGAGAATTTTCCCATACAAGCCAGTCCACGGAAGATCCACCAACATTTTATAACCCTAATCATTCTACAATAAAATTTGGCATCTTCCTCAAATGAATGAAGTACAAATGCTTTGCTAGTACAATATAAAATCCCTAGAGAGATAGGTGCTGGATTGATCTTAAAAAATTGATAGAAGAAAGTTATGTCAAGACGCCACTTACTATAGAAAGTCCAAAGCCAGGAGGACTTGATGTGGAAGCACTGCCATGGAAGGTTTCACTGCCACTTCTCAAAAGAAATTTGCAATCAACCATGTTTATTTTGGATTCTTAATTTAACAAAAGATCTAAGAAACTAGAAATATAATTTAGTTATATAAAACTGTTTTTAGGACACAGAAATAAGATCAGATATACTAGCATTTTGACTCTTTAAAAATCCATATTATTTAAATTACTCCTTATTGTTTAGGTATTATTTACAGCCATATAATAAAGGCCAAACTGAGCCTGGCAAACTGATTGATGCTACTCTAGAAAGGGAGATTTGACAATGGAGACGTAGGCTGAAAAAGTAAGTGCATAATAAAATAAATATCATGGAAGTAGGAAGACAATTTTAATAGTGTTACCTTGTTTTTGAAGAGCCGTCTCAGCAAATTTGAGAAGGTGATTGGGACCATGTACACACCACTTCTGTTTTAGGATTCCACCCAGTAGTCACCCAAATACCAGAGGCCATGTCATTAGTTTCAACTTGCACAAAAATTATTCCACCAGCTCAATCAACATGGTTCCATGAACTGAATTGTACAAACTGCCACCTGGGGGTTCTAGACTGTGATACCCCTGCCCTGGATAAGCCCAGTGGATTCCTATGAGCCACAAGTAACAGAGTGGGCTTTTATCTACCTAAATGGGGGGGGGGGGGGGGGGTAGAGAGAGAGAGAGAGAGAGAGAGAGAGAGAGAGAGTGCTGTAAACTAAAAAGTATTAAAATTTACCAAAAACTGGGTCTGGCACGGTGGCACACACCTGTAATCCCAGCACTTGGGAGGCTGAGGTAGGAGGATCACGATTTCAAAGCCAGCCTCAGCAATGGCAAGGCACTTAGCAACTCAGTGAGACCCTGTCTCTAATAAAAACACAAAAAAAGGGCTGGGGATGTGGCCCAGTGGCTGAGTTCAATCCCTGGTACCAAGAAAAAAGAAAAAAAGACCACCAGGCACCCGCAGAGTCCCTATAACCAAGAGCCATATAACCACACTCTGGATCCCAATATTATCAGGGATCTTTTCAACTACTGTGAGCGTTTGGGAAAATGAAAAAGAGGTATCATACGTTCAGATCTTCTCCTCTCTCTAAGCGCAGGTCCCCATCAACCAACCACTGCCATCACTCTGCGGGAACCCAGGGTAACTGCATATATCAGGTAGGCCTGTCTCCTTCCTTCTAGACACCGGGGCTACCTATTCAGTCCTCAAGGAGTTCTGGGGGGCTACTACTGGTTCTATGACTTCTACTGTTGGGGCAGAGGGCAAACCTTACTAGCCCTTGCAAACATCTAGCCTTGTTTGCTCTTTTGGCTCTCTAATTTTTACTCACTCATTTTTTTTTGGTCATTCCATGGTGCCTTGTTCCCCTTATGGGAAGGGACATCCTAACAAAGTAGGGAGCTGTGCTTTCCTTCTCCCCTCATATATATGCTTCCATAACAGACTTGCCTGCAGCTCCCCTGATCCTCACCCTCACCTCAGGACCATCCCCTATCCCGTCCACCAGTGCCTTCCCATGACACATACATGTGTTAGTAGCTTCCATAAAGAGCATTAGCCGGGCTGGGATTGTGGCTCACAATCACCAACATCAGTCAGAAGGGATAAACAAGGTCCTCATCTCAATTATGCACTCCATAATTGCCAAACATGAAGAATTGGAAAATCAAATACAAGAGGCTTACAGGACACCAAATGTACAAAATTACAACAGATCCACACCAAGGCACATCATAATGAAAATGCCTAACATACAGAATAAGGATAGAATTTTAAAAGCTGTGAGAGAAAAGTTTCAGATTATCTACAGGGGGAAACCAATTCTAGTCTCAGCAAATTTCTCAACCCAGACCCTCAAAGATAGGAAATCCTGGAAAAACACATACCAAGCTCTGAAAGAAAATGAATGCCAATCAAGAATCTTATATCCAGCAAAATTAAGCTTCAAATTTGATGATGGAATAAAAACCTTCCATGATAAACAAAAGTTAAAAGAATTTACAGCAAGAAAGCCTGCACTACAGAACAGTCAACAAAATATTCCATGAGGAGAAAAATGAAAAACAACAATAAAAATCAGCAAAGGGAGGAACTACACTAAAGGAAAAGACAATCAAAGAAGAAACCAAGTCAAGTAAAAAACCAAAAATAAACCAAAATGACCAGGGATACAAATCATATTTCAATAATAACACTGAATGTTAATGGTCTAAACTCATCAATTAAAAGACAGACAGGCAGCCGGGCGCGGTGGCGCATGCCTGTAATCCCAGCACTTTGGGAGGCTGAGGCAGGAGGATTGCGAGTTCAAAGCCAGCCTCAGCAATGGCGAGGCACTTAGCAACTCAGTGAGACCCTGTCTCTAATAAAAAAAATACAAAAAAGGGCTGGGGATGTGGCCCAGTGGTCGAGTGCCCCTGAGTTCAATCCCGGTACCACAAAAAAAAAAAAAAAAAAAAAAAAGACAGACAGGCAGGTGGGATTTAAAAAAAAAAAAAAAAAAAGACACAACAATATGCTGCCTTCAAGAAACTCATCTCATAGGAAAAGACACAGACTGAAAGTCAAAGAATGTGAAAAAATACACCACTCATATGGTCCACATAAACAAGCAGGGATTTCCATCCTCTTATCAGATAAAGTGAACTTCAAGCCAACATCAGTCAGAAGGGATAAACAAGGTCATCTCATACTGTTTAAGGTAATAATACATCAATAAGACATAACAATCACAAATATCTATGCCCCAAACAATGGAGCATCCACGTATATCAAACAAACCCTTCTCAATTTCCAGAATCAAATAGACCACAACACAATAATACTGGGTGACTTTCACACCCCTCTCTCACAACTTGAAAGATCTTCCAAACAAAAACTAAACTAAGAAACCATAGAACTCAATAATACAATCAATAATTTAGACTTAATGTAGACATATACAGAATATTCCATCCATCAACAAGTGAATAGACTTTTTTCTCAGTAGCACATGGATCCTTCTCTAAAATAGAACATATGTTAAACCACAAAGCAAGTCTTAACAAATACAAAACAAATGGAGATACTACCCTGTATTCTATCAGACTACAATAGAATGAAATTAGAAATCAATGATAAAATTTTAAAAAGAAGCTACTCCAACACCTGGAGACTAAACAACATGCTATTGAATGATGCATGGATAACATCAGAGAGAAGATTAAAAAAAAAAATTCTTAGAGGTAAATGAGAACTCTGATACAGCATGTCAAAATCTCTGGGACACTATCGAAGGCAGTGTTAAGAGGAAAGTTCATTGCATTGAGCTCATTCATTAAAAGAATCAAAAGTAGCCGGGCGCGGTGGCACACGCCTGTAATCCCAGCACTTTGGGAGGCTGAGACAGGAGGATCGCGAGTTCAAAGCCAGCCTCAGCAATGGCGAGGCACTTAGCAACTCAGTGAGACCCTGTCTCTAAATAAAATACAAAAAAGGACTGGGGGGGGCTGGGATTGTGGCTCAGCGGTAGAGCGCTCGCCTAGTATGTGGGCGACCCGGGTTCGATCCTCAGCACCACATACAAATAAAACGCATTGAATAAAATGCATTGTGTACAACTAAAAGCAAATAAATAAAAATTAAAAAAAAAAAAAAAAAAAAAAAGGACTGGGGATGTGGCCCAGTGGTCGAGTGCCCCTGAGTTCAATCCCCGGTACCACAAAAAAAAAAAAAAAAAAAGAATCAAAAGTCAACAAATAAAAGACATTACATCTCAAAGCCTTAGAAAAAGAACCAACACCAAAAGTAGTAGAAGATAGGAAATAAAATCAGGGCTGAAATCAATGAAATTCAACAAAAAGAAACAACTGAAAAAATTGACAAAACAAAAAGCTAGTTCTTTGAAAAAATAAATAAAATTGATAAGCCCTAAACCACCCTAATGAAAGAGAGAGAAAACTCAAATTACTAAAATTCATGATGAAAAGGGAAATATCAGGACAGACACTATTGAAATGCAGAAGATAATTAGAAACTATTTTGAAAATTTATGGTCCAGTAAAACAGAAAATCCTGAAGATAATTAAAAACTATTTGAAATCTGCACCACATCGGCCTAGGATCTGACTTCCTTAACAAGACCCCTAAAGTGCAAGAAGTAAAATCAAGAATCAATAAATGAGATGGATTCTAATTAAAAAGCTTCTTTACAGCAAAGGAAACAATAATGTGAGGAGAGAGCCTACAGATTGGGAGAAAATCTTTACCACATGCACCTCTGATAAAGCATTAATCTCTAGGATATATAAAGAACTCAAAAAACTTAACACCAAAAATACAAATAACCCATCCAATCAATGGGCTAAAGAACTGAACAGACACTTCACAGAAGAAGAAATACAACTGATCAACAAATGTATGAAAAAGTGTTCAACATCTCTAGCAATTAGAGAAATGCAAATCAAAACTAAGATTTTATCTCACTCCAGTCAGAATGGCAATCATCAAGAATACAGGCAACAATAAATGTTGGTGAGGATGTGGGGGAAAAGGTACACTCATACATTCCTGGTGGCACTGCAAATTGGTATAACCACTATGGAAAGCAGTATGGAGATTCTTCAGAAAACTGGGAATGGAACCACTGTTTGACCCAGCTATCCCACTCCTTGGTTTATACCCAAAGGACTTAAAATCAGCATACTATGGTGACACAGCCACATCAATGTTTATAGCAGCTCAATTCACAATAGCTAGACTATGAAACCAACCTAGGTGTCCCTCAATAGATGAATGGATAAAGAAAATGTGGGGGCTGGGGTTGTGGCTCAGCGGTAGAGCACTTGCCTAGCACATGCACAGCCCGGGTTCGATCCTCAGCACCATGTAAAAATAAAGGCATTGTGTACAACTGAAGCAAATAAATATTTAAAAAAAGAAAATGTGGTATTTATACTCAATGGAATATTACTCAGCTTTAAAGAAAGGTGAAATCAGGGTATTTGCCAGTAAATGGATGGAGTTGGAGAATATCATGCTAAGTGAAATAAGCCAATCACACAAAAGCAAAGACCAAATGTTTTCTCTAATATGTGGATGCTAATTCATAATAAGGCGGGGGTGGGGCACTAGGGAAAAATAGCGTTAGATTATGTCGAGGGAAGTGAAGGGAGGGGAAGGAGGGGATGTGGGAATGGGAAAGATAGTGGAATGAAACAGACATTATTACTGTATGTATATATATGACTACATGACCAATATGATTCTGCAACATGTATGCTTTAAAAAATGAGCAAAGAATCACAATGTAAACAAAATCCATACATGAATCCACAAGTGTAAAAATTACATTTTTCATTGCAATAGAAAAGTCTACATAAATCGAACCATAACAAAGCCAACCTCAGCTACTTAGCTAGTCCCTGTCTCAAAATAAAAAATATAAAGCACCAGGACGTAGCTCAGTGGTGAAGCACCCTGCGCCCAGCCTCCAGTCCCAACAAGAAAGAGGAAAGGAAGCTGGGGCTCAGGGAAAGCGAGGGCCCTCTAGACCACAGCCTGTCCCGCAGAGAAGCCCCACGTGGGGGCGCAGTAGGGACCCCCATCCAACCTGTCAATCACCGCACAGTCGGGACCCCCGTCCAACCTGTCAATCACCATACAGTCGGGACCCCAGTCCAACCTGTCAATCACCGCACAGCCCGGGAAGAGGCGCGGCGCCGGCACCCTCGCCAGACAGGACGCCTGGCGGGACGGCGCAGGCTCGCAGCGTCCCCACCGGGCTGACCAGTGGACTCCTGGGCACTGCCGCAGAGCGGGGCGCCGCCTGCAGACTCCGGAGACCGCCGAGTCCCGTCCGCCTGCGCCCGCTCCCGCCCAGCGCTCCCGCGGTCCCCGGGTCTCCCGCCCCAGGCCTCCCTCCGCAGGCTCCGGCCACCCCGCACACTCACCATTTCCCCTCACTCGGGGGCCAGGCCGACTCCCTAGGGACCTTCGGCACCTGCAGGCACAGCAACCGAGGTCTCCTCAGCTCCCACTGGAGCCTAGAGCCGGCGGGTAGGAATGGTGGACTCCGGGAAAAGCGCCTCGGCCAGACGGCGGAGACCGCCCCCTCCTCGCCGGCCGCGCGTAGGATTGGACAGTTCTCACCGCACTCCTTCTCCTCATTGGACGCGGCTCCAGGCCGCGCCCCCTGAGTCTGAGCCCAGTGGGCCTGCCTTCTGAGTGACAGAAGATGATAACCAATCCAGGCGTGGATGAGGCCAGAATAACAAGCTGCCGCTTTTTTTTTTTTTTTTTTTTTTTCCTTTTTTCTTTTTCTTTGAGGTCTGGAAATGACACCGCAGAACTCCAGACTGCAGTGATTTTAAGGGAAATTTTCCTCCCAGAAGTGGGGTCTAGCCCAACCAGCAGAACATTTAAGCTTGCATATGAGGCCATTTCAATTTATGGATTGTATATATTGCCATATTATTCATGACTGAAAATAATATAATGACAATTACTGTAAAATGTCATTTAACTTTTCTGCTCTCAGGTCTTGTGAGGAGACAGATTAATTTGAACTGGGAAGCAAACCGATAAAGCAACAATGTCCAATGAAAACCATACGCAAAAGCACACGGGTAATTTAATAACATAACCCAATATATCCAGAATATTACCTTTAGGTGACTAATGTAATACTACTAGTGAAATATATATGATATTTGGAACACCCTCAAATCTGACCCTCTCCAGCATATCTCTATTCACAGCAGCACGCTCCTGATGTGAGAACTATGGGTTCCAGTACATCAGCGGGGTAAGGGGCCTGGTCTAACCCTTTATATGCTAGCGTTGAGGGATACAGCGCCTTACTAGTATTTCTTCTCAGGCCTAAAGAGCAGGAGAGACAATACCCTGAGTGACAGCAGGGAGCTCCAACCAGAAAGTGTCCAAAAGTACATCACTCTTTCCCACTTGACACTGGTCACGGGTTCTTTCCCATTGCAGAAATCAGACAGCAAGCAAAGGAAGATGGGGTCCCAGGAGGTGAGGGACACACACCCTGAAATCTGTCCACAGCCTTGACTCCATTGTTTAAATACATTAAATGCAAACTTCTGATTCGGCAATTTGGCCTTAGACCTAATGGCCAGGCTGTGATATCTGTATCCTCCTGTGGTCAATGGCCCATGACTAATAAGCAACTAGGCTGGGAATCCTGATGAGCTACATCTCATTCCAAAGCCAAAATACCTCCACCAGACCACAAGGTTTATGCAATATTTCTTATTCTCTTCAGACTTGGAAAGTGACAATTATTCAAATAACTCAGAATTTGTGATACATACACACACACACACACACACACACGTACAATATAGTACTATGTATTACATATTTATAACACAAACAGAACTTTTTCATGTATCTGAGTCATCTTGGAGCTCCCATTCCAGGATCCGGGGAATCCTGGTTTGATTTACAGCAAACGCAAACATTAGCTAGAATTAATCTCAACCCACCTTTACATAACATATAGGCTGATATTGAAAATGTTGTCCACTTAGTCAGGGTTTATCAATTATAGAACAGGCTGATCTAGAGGGCTGTAAAAGACCATAAAATCCTGTTTTTAAAAACTCAGATGGACAGGGGCTGTAGCGGCATGCAGCTAAAAACAGAATAAAGGGAGGTCGAGGGGGCCATATAATGATTGGCAGTACCATGGATCAGCTCAGAATTGGAATCTGGAGCTCGGACAAGGAAGATTGAACATGTGGAGGACTCGAGTGCCCATAATGAAAAGGTTTTATGCTCCTGAAAGAAAACTGGTGTGGTGTCAGACAGTGGTCCAGCAGTGTCTACCAAGCAATTTCCAGGTGCTTTGTCAGCTGTGGACTCGCTGCACCTACTTACATCAATAGTCTCCATGGAGCCATTCTCAACTCAGTCCTCAAAAAACAGCCCCAGTTTAGGGATGAGAAAACACAGGATTCTAGATATCAAATGGCTTCTCAGCAGCATGCATCAGAACTGAGAACTGCCCACAGACAGAACTGTATGAAATTCCTTCTGAGTGCCTCAAAGTCTGGTTTGCTTATGATATGGGGGATGGAAAAATATTATTTCTTTCCCATTTTAAAGAGAGTCTAGAGAACACAACCCAGGAGGTCCCTTTGACTTAGAAGATACAATTCTTTGTCCTTCTTTTATGTTATGGAAAGTCTTCAGAAACAGAGTTTTGTCAGCCCAGGTTCTTCCTAGACACAGATGCTTGGAAACTGCAGGGTGCAAGAAAGCACATCAGAGGGCCCAGAATCTGAGGCTGACTCAGGGGAGAAAAAGTCTAACTGGCTGAGAATCAACAGAAAGGTGACTCAAACTTGTCAATTGGGAAATTGGAAAAGAATGGGGCAGTGTTATTTTATTTGCCACATGGACAGGAGATTAACCAAACAAAAAAATTTAAATGCCAACACCCTGGGAATCCTGGCTGCAGAGAAGCAGCTACAGTCAGAGATTTCTGGTGGCAATGTAACTTCTGCAGCCCGTTGTGGTGTGATCTGACTGTGGCTATTACAATGCTCCATGTAGCCGAGCACGGTGGCGCACGCCTGTAATCCCAGTACTTGGGAGGCTGAGGCAGGAGGATCGCGAGTTCAAAGCCAGCCTCAGCCATGGCAAGGCACTTAGCAACTCAGTGAGACCCTGTCTCTAATAAAATACAAAAAAGGGCTGGGGATGTGGCCCAGTGGTCGAGTGCCCCTGAGTTCAATCCCCAGTACCAAAAAAAAAAAAAAAAAAAAAAATACAATGCTTCATGTACCTAGTCCTTCACTCAGTATTGCCTTTCCTGGGAGCCTGTCTTCAGCAGGAGACTGTTCTGTGTTATCAGCTGAATTGCGTCCTCTCCCCAAACCTCCTATGTGGATGTTCAAGTACCAGCACCTCACACCATGATGCTATTTGAACATATGGTTCATGAAGACATGATTAGTGTTAATCCAGTTAGTTGGGGTGAGGTCTGATCCCATTAACACGTTCTCCTTAAGTGGCAATGAGGATGCAGAGAAGCACAGGGAAAGGTCATACAGACACAGCAGAAGATGGCAAGCTCCATCTCCAAGAGTGGGCCTCAGAGGAAATCGTTCCAGCAAGCACCCTAGAGCCTTGGGGATCAGGACAAATTTCTGTCCTTAAAGCCCCATCTGTGGCATCGTCTTTTGATGCTGTATTGATACCGCCTTTTACCGGTGATGAGTTCTGCTCCCCCAAATGTTGAAGTCTGAACATTGAGAAGCCCGCCGAGGCAAGCAGATAAAGCAGGGTTTATTTGAAAGGGGTAACATAGACTTCTCCCGGGAGGGAGGGAGGGAGAAGCGGGCTATTGTTGGTATTCCGGTATCCCAAGAAGCGAGGCAGGTCTGCCTTTTTTATATGTCCCAGGGTTTCCTTGGTCCTCCTCCTCTCTTCCCCTTATCTCTCGCCTTCCGTGTACTAGACCAGGCCGGTGAGATGGCCAAAAGGTGGGAAGCAGATGGGTTGAAGGGGGAAGGGCAGGAATGGTGCAGCCCAGGAGACACGAACAACTTTACAGCTCCCTGCAGGGAGGGGCCGTTCCTGGAACAGGTTACCTTGGCAACAGGTTGGGGCAGGGGCCAGGTCCTTGATAAGGGTAGAGGAAGGGCCCTGAAGGAATGAACATTCCAATCCCTCAGGGGACAAAAGTCTCCCAACAGTCTTCAACTTCCCCACACTCAAAATTGGCTTTCTTAGCCGGGCGCCATGGCGCATGCCTGTAATCCCAGCACTTGGGAGGCTGTATTTTATTTACAGACAGGGTTTCATTGAGGTACTTACTACCTCACCATTGCTGAGGATGGCTTTGAACTCATGATCAGGTTCCTGAGCCACTGGGATTACAGGCATGTGCCAAAGTACCCAGCCCTTTTCAATAATTTTTAATTTTGTTTCTCAGCAACAGCATCCAACATATTTTGGGGTCAGTTTGCTCCATTTATGAAATGGGAACAATGTTTCTCTTGAAGGAATGGCTGGGAAGCTGAAGGCACATGCCCAGGATGCATGGATGCCCAGGACACAGGTATCCCGCCCTCGATGATGAGAAAAATGGATATGGGGTGAGAAGAGGGAAGGGAGCCAGAGGGCAGGACAGAAAATGCACCTGCCCTGGTAGGGTAAGCTAATGGGAGCCAGGCCTGCCTGGTCCTCAGGTCTCAGTGAGAGGGATGGGTACTTCCCTAGCTAAGGCCATTTCCCTGAGGCCATTTCCCCACTAAGTCAAGCTTTGACTGGTAACAAATGTGCCCAAGATCTAGGCTCAGCACGCCATGTGCCTCTGGGGGTCACGACTGAGGTCCTGGCTTATCCAGACCCAGCCAGTGCAGCCCTCCCTCCTGGGCACACTGGGCTGGTGCTGGGGGGAAGGCTGGCACAGATCCAGCCAGTGCAGCCCTCCCTCCTGGGCACATGGGGCTGGTGCTGGGGGGGGAAGGCTGGCACAGATCCAGCCAGTGCAGCCGTCACTCCTGGGCACATGGGGCTGGTGCTGGGGGGAAGGCTGGCACAGATCCAGCCAGTGCAGCCCTCCCTCCTGGGCACACTGGGATGGTGCTGTGGGGAAGGCTGGCACAGATCCAGCCAGTGCAGCCCTCTCTCCTGGGCACACTGGGCTGGTGCTGGGGGGGGAAGGCTGGCACAGATCCAGCCAGTGCAGCCCTCCCTCCTGGGCACACTGGGATGGTGCTGTGGGGAAGGCTGGCACAGATCCAGCCAGTGCAGCCCTCTCTCCTGGGCACACTGGGCTGGTGCTGGGGGGGGAAGGCTGGCACAGATCCAACCAGTGCAGCCGTCACTCCTGGGCACACTGGGAGGTGCTGTGGGGAAGGCTGGCACAGATCCAACCAGTGCAGCCCTCCCTCCTGGGCACACTGGGAGGTGCTGGGGGGAAGGCTGGCACAGACCCAGCCAGTGCAGCCCTCTCTCCTGGGCACACTGGGCTGGTGCTGGGGGGGGGAAGGCTGGCACAGATCCAACCAGTGCAGCCCTCCCTCCTGGGCACACTGGGAGGTGCTGTGGGGAAGGCTGGCACAGATCCAACCAGTGCAGCCCTCCCTCCTGGGCACACTGGGAGGTGCTGTGGGGAAGGCTGGCACAGATCCAACCAGTGCAGCCCTCCCTCCTGGGCACATGGGGCTGGTGCTGGGGGGGGAAGGCTGGCACAGATCCAACCAGTGCAGCCCTCCCTCCTGGGCACACTGGGAGGTGCTGGGGGGAAGGCTGGCACAGATCCAGCCAGTGCAGCCGTCACTCCTGGGCACACTGGGAGGTGCTGGGGGGAAGGCTGGCACAGATCCAGCCAGTGCAGCCGTCACTCCTGGGCACACTGGGATGGTGCTGTGTGGGGAAGGCTGGCACAGATCCAGCCAGTGCAGCCCTCCCTCCTGGGCACACTGGGATGGTGCTGTGGGGAAGGCTGGCACAGATCCAGCCAGTGCAGCCGTCACTCCTGGGCACACTGGGATGGTGCTGTGGGGAAGGCTGGCACAGATCCAGCCAGTGCAGCCCTCCCTCCTGGGCACACTGGGAGGTGCTGGGGGGAAGGCTGGCACAGACCCAGCCAGTGCAGCCGTCACTCCTGGGCACAGTGGGAGGTGCTGGGGGGAAGGCTGGCACAGATCCAACCAGTGTTGGGACTTTCCGGGCGCTGTCTGCCAAGGGGATGGGCTCTGGTTGCTCACCACGCCCTGTGGAGGACCGGGGCTAAGCAGGGGGTGTGGCTATGACGTATCGTGAGAGTCGGAACCACGCTGCTGGTCAATGATTGGCTATTTAGGCCTTTATAAGTACAGTTCACTGTTCAATAAATGAGTTTTGGCATTGCGTTCTACAAAACTCCCCGGGTGTGACATGGTGTCCGTCAATCAGGCGGGGGTATAGACACTAGGCGACTTTTGCCCATTAAGCCTATATTCGCCAGGTAAGCTACTTTAACTCTTTCTGCTGGCAGAAGGAGCCCCCTTTAGGGTCCAAAAGTGGGGTAGCTTTAGACCTCGGCCCCATTAATAAGTAAAGCAGCAGTCTCGGCAAACCAGTGCAGCTGTCTCTCCTGGGCACGTGGGGCTGGTGCTGTGGGGAAGGCTGGCACAGACTCTTGGCATGGCAGATAATGGCCTGCTCTTTCCTAGGATTTTCTGGCCAGTGCAAGTAGCAGTCTTAACAAGAAGCAATGACAATAGGGACCAGGCTCTGCTTTCATCCTAGTGGTAACAAGCAGTGCGTCAACATATGGCCTTAAACAGTGCTGTTGAAGCCAGATTTAAAGCTAGGCAGTGAGTGTAGTCAGGCAAATCAGGTCTAACATCAAGTTTCATAAAGAGCATGGAGTCCATAAGGAAAATGGAGTCAGTCTGAGTCCTGGAAAAACACAGAGCAACTCTAAGGGAGATAGATGGTTAATGTTCCCAAGTTTAGGGTTCATCTTATGGAATGTTAATGAAACAGCTCCCAGCAAATGGAGATGCTAATCAACTAGCCCTAAACCCTTCCTGTAAATCCCACACCCACCATGGGCCCTCCAGTGTCACATCTTTTTGACATTCCTGTCCCAGGCAGGGCAGAGATAGAGAACATGAAAGGAACAAAGAAAGATTTCAGATATAAAAGGGAGAAAGCCTCTCCTCCCTTTGGATTCCTGGTTTCTAGGTCCCCTTCTTCCTCTGGGGGAAGTCTTTTGCTATCCTTTCAACAAAGCTGTCCACTTTCCACTCTACGCTTGCTCGGACTGCTTCTTCGGTGTTATTCTTCAGCGTTCGGGGAACAGGAGCAAGAACTGTTGGTTCTAGGCAGAAGGCCGCGCCTCCCAGGCAGAAGGCCACACCTTTCCAGGTGCCTTGTGAAAAACTACGGCTCCCGAGATCTTCAGCGTGACCAAAACCTGACCAGCAAGACCCTTGTCCACTACCACTACCTCCCCCCATGACCTCTGCTGGCCTATAGGACAAGGACTCACTCCAAGGGGGTTTTATGACCCCTACTCTATTTAAGCCAGCCCCGGACTGAAATCAGCCCTTTTGTTCCTGCTCTCACCTGGTTCCTGCCGCTCCCTGCTCCTGCTCTCCGCTCCCGCTCCCGCGTGCTCCAGCTCCCGTCCGTTCCCCGCGGTTTGTCCCCATCCCCTCCACGTGTTTCTTTGGTAATTCAATAAACCCCTTTCCTTTTCCTATATGACAGTTCGAGCCTCGGTCCCTTCCTGCAAATTCCACTAACAAGAACTCATCATGGGTAAAAGCGGTTTCACTGATGAAGGAACTCTCTGGTGGGATCCTGCTAAAAGGTCAGGCTGCAGGGACAGAGAAAGAGACTCAGAGGACTATGGAAGTGGCTGGCAGTGAAACTGCTTTTTACCTGCGATGACTTCTTGCTCCTGTTCCCCGAACACTGAAGAATAACGCCCAGAAAGCACTCCGAGCAAGCGCAGAGTGGAAAATGGACAGCTTTATTCAAAGGATAGCAAAATGACTTCCCCCCCCAGAGGGAGAAGGGGACCCGGAAACCAGGAATCCCAAGGGAGGAGAGGCCTTCTCCCTTTTATGTCTGAAATCTTTCTTTGTTCCTTTCATGTTTTCTATCTCTGTCCTGCCTGGGACAGGAATGTCAAAAGATGTGACACCGGAGGGCCCTTGGTGGGTGGGGGACTCACAGGAAGGTCTTAGGGCTAGTTGATTAGCATCTCCGTTTGCTGGAGCTGTTTCATTAACATTCCTTAAGATGGGCCCTAAACTTGGGAACATTAACCATCTTATCTCCCTTAGAGTTGCTCTGTGTGTTTCCAGGACTCAGACTGACTCCATTTTCCTTATGGACTCCATGCTCTTTATGAGACTCGATGTTAGACCCGATTTGCCTGACTACACTCACTGCCTAGCTTTAAATCTGGCTTCTGCAGCATGTTCTGGTGACCATGAGTTCCCTTACAATGCAAGAGGAGCAGCCAGAAGCAAAGGGTTCACTTGTGCATATTCACCCTGGAGGGTGAACTCCCTGAGGTCAGGGTCAGGGCTTAATGTCCAGGCAACATTGACACATTCAGTCCCATAGGGATGTCCAAGCATGAATATTTTGGGGGGCAGGGGGACCCTCAAGACCACTTGGATTCTGCAACATCCAGTGCCATTCTTGTTGACATGGCAACTCCCAAGAGGCTTCCTAGCCTGAGTGCCCGGTGACAGCTGTGCAGGGCATGCAGGGCAGAGACTGGTGGCCAGGCAGCTCTGAGGCTCCGAGTGGGACAGGGACTGTGATTGTGTCATAGATTTTTGTATTTCTACACACCACCCCAGAAGTTCACTAGCACCACTGTAGTCGTACATGCTTCAAGACCTTCAGCTCAAGAAGTGCAGCCTCAGAGAGCACAGCAGTGACCTCATCAGACATGAGTGGTCTGTGTCCCCTGAGCCTCTCTGTGTCTCTCACCCCTGCTCAGGTCTCTTCCTGGGCTAGTCATGCTGCATCTGTGACGGTGGGAAGCAGCGCCCCCTCCTGGCCGTCCCACCAGCACTGGGAGAGGAACCAGCAATGGCCAGGCCAAAGTTCAGTTGTGAATAGGGCTGAGCGGCAGGGAGTGCCCCACTGTGAGAGAAGAGAGCCCAGGCCACAGCCTGGCCCCTGGAAGGCACAGCGACTCCATGGTGCTTCCTGAGAAAGGTGAAATTTAGTCTCTGTGCAGCAGCTGCTTAAGAAGTCAAGTGAACCCTTCCCCTTCCATGGAAGGGGGGAGTCTTGGAGTCTTCAGGATGGGGCTGTCACATATTCCTTGGGACAAGTGAGCAAGGCTCCTTGTCTGAAATAATAGGGAGAGAAAGCAAGGCATCTCTCCCTCTTCCAGGAATGATGTTAGACAAAAATGGCACCGCGATGGTTAATTCTATCTCCCTATTCTCACTGTGTTTCTGTGTGACCACTAGGGGCTCATCAGTTAGCTATTAAACATAAATCTGGTCACACAAATTTACATTGTGAAGTCTGAGTCAGGAGCTCTATAGCAAATTCATTAGTACATGAGAAAAACAGGTTTATAATTAGACATTAGGCTTGTAAGTAATGATTAAACTTGTGGCTCTTGCTGTGCCCCACAGTTCAGACTTTTCTAAGTTATAGTTATAAGGTTTTAAGTTATAGTTATAAGGCTTTCTTGTGATTGATAAGGATTCTTTTATCTTAAGTAAGTTTAGGATATTAGTTTAAGATATATTGATATAAGCTTTCCATAGTAGAGACCCTTAGATCTAACACCTGATCAAAGGAAAAATACCTGTTAGCTTAACTTCTGAGAAATAGCTGTACTTCCTTCTTTCTAATTCAGAACAAGTTATTATAGGAAACAATAGTTAGCTGAGTTCAGTCAAGGTTTAGCTATGATGTATTAGGGCAATCAAGGTGTGGGACATTGTGAGTGATCTTAAAGGGCTGTAAGAATAGTTTTAGGTAAAAACAGTTTTTGTTCTTGACATTTAAGATTGATCAATATATGCTTTCTTTACGTTTTTAGATAAGCTTAATCAGTAATATGTACTTAGAACAATATCCTGTTTCCCTCAGAATGTATAACTCTGAAATTCCTTAATGTAACTTGTTTCCTTCATAATGTATAACTCTGAAATTCTTTAATGTAACCTCAAAAGCTGTAATGCAAAAGACTGTGCTGTCTGGGCTATAAAAACTCGGGTAAAAGAAGTAAAGTTAGAGTTAGCCTCCAGACTTGTGTGCTGTGTGGTCTTTCTCTCACCTTTCCGCTGACGTCCTCAACCCCCCCACACCCCCGGCCAGAGCTGGCCTCCAGCATGGGGCTGGGGTGCGGTGGGGCTGTTGGGAATCCTTTGAGGTCACCCAAGCCTTTGATTTCTATTTCTATAGGATCATTAGAGTCTAGCAGTTCATGGTTCATCTACCAGGTAGAGAATGTCATTGTGACTCCCTGATGTACCAGAGAAACTAGATTATTCTAGAGTGAGGGGTTTGCACTCTGTCCTTGGAGCTAGGAGCTCATTGTAATTTGGGGTGGAAATAGTCTCAGTTGAATAAAGGATGAACTTGTGCCAGGAGTCGGGGGACATTGATCCAATACAGTCCTGTCCCCGCTGGCTGTGCAACGTGGGAGACAAGGCCCAGGGGCTGGCTTCCCTCTCTGTGCAGTGAGGGGCTTCTGCCACATGCCCTCAAAGGCCCTTGTTGCCTTTGGAGTTGGTGGCTCCTCTGTCTTTCCATGGAGGCTGGCCTCTGGCAGACATTGAGAAGCAGCTGGACAGAAGAACAGTAGGCAAAGATGTGGCTGAGCTCACCCTAGCACAGCCTGGCTTTCTGGGGACACTGTGCAAATCTGGTTTCTTCTTCCCAGACACTTAACCAGCAATGATCACAGAAGAGGTAAATTGGGAGTTATGACATGACTTGATGGTCAGGCAAGAAGGTGACAAGAGGGACCACGGCCCCTGAATAATATCATAGATCCATCTGCAAAGGCAGGTGGTTGGAAACTAAGGATGCAGTGGCCAGGATCAGGAGTCTGGTGATGAGGTGTGGGACTCAGCCCCATTTAGGGCAGAACATCCTGTCCTCCTGGTTGGGAGGAGCTGGGACTTCCCTCACCTTGCTCTCAGAGTGCAAGGGAGATTGCAGGCATGCCTGGAAACCTGCATGTGGCAAAGGAGCTGTTGTGGTGTGAACCGATCAATAAAATCAGCAAGAGTGTAAGCTATAGATTATAGATATAGCTGCATAAGATAAGGACATAAGGTTTAAAGATATTAGTAGCAAAATGATAAGTAAATGTGTGTGTATAGGCCCATAGGTTATCTATAGTATAAAGTAAGATTAAGTGAGTTATTAATACTAGTTCTGTAAAACTATTGCTGTGGTAACTTAGTTTTTTCTATTACTACACCTGTGAGAAGACTGCTGCATAGTTGATTTCTGAGAAAACAAAATGAAAGCTGTTTTCTACTAAATTAAAAAGAAAATTTGTTTTTCTATACTTTGTACCCCCCAAAATGTATCCAACTCAGGATATGGTGGCCTTGATAACCCAAAGCTGCAGTCAACTAAGTAATTGTGCTAACAGCTTTTTAGCTTCTGTAACTTGCTTGCTTGCTAACTGGAAAATTCCAGTCCTGTTTAGGGCTTGCAGGTCCTGCCAAATGCTGATTGGCTTGCTTGCATGATGCTGAGGAAAGACCCGAGTTGTAATTTTCATCCTTAAATTCTCAGGACAGACCAGGAAAGGTTGCTGTTCTCCCACAGAGCTTCAGTCTCTATGGGTGGGTAATAGCCCCTAGCCAGGTAATAAATTGCCTAATTTGTTTTAAATTCAGACTATGAGTGTTTTCTGAAGCAACTACTCATAACAGAGCATAGGGTTCTTTTGTATTCTGGTGTGACCCAGTAGCTCTAATTCTTTAAACTGAGTCTGAACATCCTGCCTCAGATGCAAGATGATTTTGAATGGTGCACAGATGGCCATAACTGCTCTAGTAGTTCTATGGGATTTTGAAGTTAATTTTTATTTGAAGCAAGAGGCACTCATTTTGATTGACAATTGTTATAAACAGTTGAGGTTTTAAATACATTTTTGTAAGTATAACAGACAAGAAATTTTGTAAGTATAACTTAAGGAAAATGAGCAAACAAAAAGTAATACAGGTAGCAAAATTGCTAAGGTGATGTGCAAAAAAAAAAAATGTGTGGAAACTTCTAGAAGATGTGAGTAGTCAGGAAGCCTCCCAAATTCAGCCACAACTGACAAATACAACGCCTCTGTGAAGACCTGTCAGGGAGTCTTCATCCTTCCTGCCTCCCCTCTTTCTCCTCTAGGTCTAGATAATCTTCGTGGACCTGAGGGAGACTAGCAGTGAGCTGGGAGGCCCAGATTGATTCAAAACACATCTCTGGAGACCGGATGTGGCTTCATCTTCTGGCTCTACCCCTTTCAAGGCCAATGGCCTTGGTCGGGCAGGAAGTTTAACTCCCTCTGAGCCCTTGTCTCCTCATCTGTGAAATGGGGATGTCCTGGTCCCTGGGTGCTGGGACAGTGCCATGAGCTGACACAGACACCGCTTCCCAGCTCTGTAGTACAGCCAGCTGCTCCCCTGCACATCAGAGGAGTGGCTGCCCAGCAGGTGCTATCTCTCCCCAGTGTCTGTTTTCTCTTCTTCCAGGAGTAGCTCATGATTTTTTCTGGAATCCCCCTCTGCATTTAACCCCATGTGGGCTGGTGACCAGTACTAAGAAGTCACAGGATGGAGGCCCCTGAACAAGGAGGCACTTAGCCTGCCAAGTTGGGTTGAGCTGGTCCAGACAGACTGTTCCAGAGGCCCACAGATAGCGGCTAGGATGCAAGCATGGAAGCTTACTGCCATCTTGTGGCTGCAGGGGATGCCAGAAAATGGAATGGAAATGGAGAGATAAGACAATAGCTCACTGAAACCAGCTGTGCCTGCATTTAGAACTACCCCCAGGGGTTTTACTTGTAAAAGAAAACACACCCCTCTGTCAGTTTGAGTTGATTTTGTCACTTGAAACCAACAGTACTGACTGACCTATTGTTTTTCTGAATTCCAATTCTTTTGTAATAATGGACGGACAAGAGAATGGTAACAAGGAACAGCAGAAGATTAAATCTCCAAAACATCCAATAACACATTCCTCAAAAGAAAAAGTCAAATGGCCAACACTACATTAAAAAAAAAAAATTCAAGTCCGGCCCAGTGGTGCATGCCTGTAATCCCAGCACTTGGGAGGCTGAGGCAGGAGGATCACAAGTTCAAAGTCAGCCTCAGCAATGGCGAGGCACTTAACAATTCAGTGAGACCCTGTCTCTAAATAAAATACAAAAAAGGGCTGGGGATGTGGCTGAGTGGTCAAGTGCCCCTGAGTTCAATCCCTGGTACAAAAAAAAAAAAAAAAAAAAAAAAAAATTCAACATCATTACCAATTAGGGAAATGCAAGTCATACTGTACTGAAATTTCATCTCACACCAGTCAGAATGGCAGTCATCAAGAATACAAATAATAATAGAATCTGAAAAGGATGTGGAGGAATCAGAACACTTTGACACTGTTGGTGGGACTATAAATTAGCACAACTGCTATGGAAATCAGTTGTGTGTGGAGGCTCCTCAAAGACTAGGCATGGAACCACCATATGACCCAGCTATACCACTCCTTGATATTTATCATGAAGAATTAAAATCATCATACTACAGGGATACATGGATACCCATGTTTATACCAGCACAATTCACAAGTGTTAAACTATAGAACCCAGCCCTTTTATGTATTTTATTTAGAGACAGTATCTCACTGAGTTGCTGAATGCCTTGCCATTGCTGAAGCTGGATTTGAACTCACGATCCTCCTGCCTCAGTCTCCCAAGTGCTAGGATTACAGGCGTGTGCCACCGCACCGGGCTATTTCCCTTCTTTGAAGTGAATAAAAACATTTTTGTATTTCAACTTTGAGATAATTGAATCTTAGAAAGTGGTATTGTGATAAGAGAACTAAAGGGACTCTATCTTGTTCTTCAGCAGCCATCTTAGGAGTTCCGAGAAATAGTTCTGTTTCTCAGAAATATTAGAATATGGAAAGTCCTGCCTCTGTACCCATTAATCGTTACCTAGCATAATACGCTTGACAGCATAAAAATAGCAATTCCTATACAATGTAAAATTGCTCTCTTTGGTTTCCATTTTTCCTGGGCAAATTCCTTGTCAGAGATTGATTGTCTAGACGTTAGTAACCATTCTCTAACATGTACCAAGCCAGGGTCATCTGGACCCCATTCCCTCCTACTTGGTCATTGCTATACCAACCTGGAAAGTTCCAAGGGAAATATTATTGTACCCATTGCTTTGTCTTGCTAACTGCCTAGATTCAGCTTCTGTACTGTGGCTTGCTTGCATTGGCTGAAACCCTGCAATTAAATATTCTGCCCTCTGTGATTTTTCTCTTTATAAACTCTTGAAAATCACTGCTGGCGCGCCATCTTGTCACACCGTGTGATGTGTGGGGGATGGTGGCCGCTGATCAGCTTAATAAAGGCTTTTTATTAGCTTAAGTGTGACATGGCTTGGACTTTTAATTGGCATTATGCTGGGTACAACATTTTTGGTACAACAGTATCTTAAGCATTTACTATTTACCATAAAAATTAAGTCTAGTGTTTAAATTAATATGATTTCTTCCCTGTTGGAGGTGTTTCAAGATTTTTAATCTAAAGTATGTTTAGCCACATCATTATTGCAGTGCCAGTTATTACATAAATGTGAAATATCTTAAATAAAAATTTAAGTATTTGGAAGGAAATCTCATAGTTAGAATGAGGAGGAATTACTGTTTGGGCAGTTTCTTTTTTTTTTTTTTTTTTGTTCCGGGGATTGAACTCAACCACTGGGCCACATCCCCAGCCCTTTTTTTTTTTTTTTTTTTTTTTTTTTTTGGTACCAGGGATTGAACTCAGGGCCACTTGACCACTGGGCCACATCCCTAGCCCTTTTTTGGATTTTATTTAGAGACAGGGTCCCACTGAGTTGCTAAGTGCCTCGCCATTACTGAGGCTGGCTTTGAACTTGCGATCCTTCTGCCTCAGCCTCCCAAATTCTGGGATTACAGGCTTGCGCCACTGTGCTTGGCCCTTTTTTGTATTTTTATTAGAGACAGTGTCTCACTGAGTTGCTAAGTGCCTCGCCATTGCTGAGGCTGGCTTTGAACTCCTGATCTTCCTGCTTCAGCCTCCCAAGTGCTGGGATTATAGGCATGCGCTACAGCGCCTTGCTTGGCAGTTTCTTAATGCAAGCTAATTCCCTCTGTTTAATGACCAGTGCTAACTTTCCTATCCCCTGCCTATGGGTGCCCAATACCTGGTCTATGCCAACTCTAGAAAAAGAGGCCCTGTCATTATCCCTTCTGCCCATCTCCAGAGACACTTCCTTTTGCTTCTTGGTTAAAGGGGATATCTAGCCATAAATGATTCTGGGGGGAAAAAAAAACCCTGGCAAGTGGTTAATCTAGATAAAAATTACAAAATCTTTGATTTCTGTCTATATTTTATGTATGTTTATGTGCATGTGTGTGTTGTATATTGTGCCTGCAGGGTGCCAAACTGGATTATAAATAAATGAGCACTCATAAAACTAAAAAGACAGATCCAAATGCTTTCTAGCTCCTGTGACTTAAATAAACCTTTAACAAAAAGTCAATTTAAATTGACTTAGAAATAATAATAAGAGTAAAGTTGTCTTTAAAATAATCACACATTTTTCTAAGTGATTATCCAATCAAGAGTGTGTTTTCTATAATGTTTAATGTATAATTTCCATTGCTTTTAGGGTTTTTTTTTTTTTGACAGAGAAAGATGGTTTAAAATGTTAACTGTGTTCATAGGATATCATGTTTTTTTTACGCATAACCTAAAATTTGCTGTTAAAGAAGTTTGATGTAAGTAGGATTTATAAATGTATTAGAGAATATATCTAATAGGTTTTCAAAGTTAAAGTGCTAAAACATCAGCTGCTAAATAAATGCAAATACTCTTGGCTTCTTAAAATCTACAATTTGGGTATATTAATAAGGGTGTATTATAAGTTGTTGATATATAGAAAAATGGTTTAAGATTGCTTTGTTACTACTTCTTTAAAAAAACAACGTTACTAAAAGTTGATATTCTAGTTAACACATGCAATTCTATATGAAAAATACAAAAAATTAAGCTGTGCTTTTATGGCAAAAATCTGTAAAGGAAAAATATTTCCTCTTATTAAAAAGAAGTAATTTTCCTAAATCCACAATTTTTGTAAGGATGGTTCAGCATGTAAATTTAAGAAGGAGTCAACAACAACAAAAAAGAAAATATAAAAGTTATAAGCATAGAAATACATTTTGGTAGGAAAAATTAAAAGGAAAAGAGAATGTTTCTGGATAAAAATATTTTGAATGGTAAAGTTTAAGTATCAAAATCTTTATAAAATGGTCTGGGATTTTGGCTCAGTGGTAGAGCACTCACTTAGCACGTACAAGGCCCTGGGATTGATCCTTAGCACCACATAAAAATAAATAAATAAAATAAAGGTATTGTGTCAAACTACAACTAAAAAATAACTATTTTTTTTAAAAACTTTATAGAAGTTAACCATTTTTAAAAACAGTGTGTATGTAATTATGTCAGCTATAATTATCACAGTTAAAGTTATTTAAGAATTTTTCTAAGGTCAACATTTAATGTACTAATATAAACCAGAATCTAATCCTGTATGTGTTGAAACAACAAGGTTTCTTAAAACATTGATCTGCTTATGTATTTAGATAATTTCTTGTGTCTTCTAAAAATTCTTTAAAGAATTAGGATTCATACCTGTCTTAAAGTCTTTTAATAAGTGATTTCTTACAACTCTGGTTAAATAAACCCCTACATTACAGATTCTAAATTTCATTTTAAAGGTAAAAGCTAAATTAATATATACAGGACATATGTATAATTGTGATGCCAATCATGACTAGCTCCTTTGTATATTAGATTCATTCAGGTTCTCCAAGTATACAAGTCTTTTAAATATAAAGCATAGGAGGTGACTTCACCAGTGTGGTGCTCTGCAAATCAAAGTTGTTTGAAATAATGGCCTCTTTCAAATTTGTATAAAAATAACAAATTTAATTGAAGAACTATTTATGTCTTCTTAAATGTTGTGTAACTGGGTAAATTTTGCTATGCTTTACCCTGGGATGAGAGTTTGAAGTATTTTTGGAAAGGTAATAAGGAGAGCCTGATTTATTTAAAGATTGACAATGTGCACCTTGAAAACATTTTTCCACAAAAAGGAAGTCAGACCTCTCTTAGCCTATCTGCTTGATCCATATTTCAGATGCAATGTTATGTAATGTCATGTTGTGATAACTGATGTTCAGATAGACTGAGGAAACAACATATGAGAACTTAGTATGCTAAATCATAATTTAAAAAGAAGCAAAGATGGGGCTGGGGTTGTGGTTCCGCATTGCATTGTGTACAACTAAAGCAAATAAATAAATATTTAAAAAAAAAAAAAGAAGAAGCAAAGATCAGCTTTAAAAATAAATCACTTCAAGTAAGATTTGCCAAAAGGCCAGCTCCACCCTGGCTCCACTTCCAGGCTGGCCCCTAAATGCAGCCCTTTATAAATATTGAATTCCCACCCCAGGAGGAGCTTCTCACTCTCAGGACAGACCACACTTTCCCTTGGATGTGTATCTACTTCCTAAATACCCCTACCTGTGCCTTTGTTTGGCTCATGCTGAAATTCTTTACCATGATGTGTAACAAGAACCCCGCTGGTCTTGAGTTGAATCCCCTCCTGTCTGGGAACTCCTCAGACGCTCTCCAGAGACATTTCTTTTCACGTGACACACTGACCAATACACATTTACCTAATGTCACCTTGGGACTCTAGATTAAATATTAAATATAAAATATTAGGGTGTTTAAGGCAAAGTCTATGGGAATTGTAGAGTCCCAGAGGGCTTTTTTTTTCACATGTTAAAAAATCTGGAGGTTTATATGTATTTGAATAGTATTTGAGCTTTACTGGGGTTAATTTTGCTATTTTCTTTGTTTTTGGTTTCTTTCATCAGACAGAGGTACTCCAATCCCTATAAACTTAATGATGCTCTATCTAGTACTTATTTCAAAATACCACAGTAACTGGGGTCTCAGCTGAAAATGAAAGCCAAAGTGATGAGAACCCCTGAAGACTTTTGATGGTGACTTGTGATGAGGTTTATGCGACTGTCACTGCCATGTTAATTTTTTTATAGTTTCACAACTTTTTAAATAAGAATTTAAATTCTTACATAAGCGCGCAAGCCTCTTTCCATAAGCAACAAAAGGCAAACCTTGCAAGCTGTAATAATGGAAGCAGAGGTTCAGCGTTGGCCAGAGATGTCACAGTGGCACGTGAATGGGTGAGGACACTGCAGATCACCCCCCCTGGATGGTCACCAGGAAATAGGAAGGAAGGTCCTTTGCCAGGAGAGGGAAAATGGGTAGGTGGGTGATTCGACATCATTCCAAGCAGCCGGCGTCACTTGTGAAGGACAGATGCAGGGCTGAGGGCTGCCCAGTTGGGAAGCCCCTGTGCCAGGCCCCCTGTGCTGTGTGGCGGGGTCTGTGTGGCGGCCCGGGCTGAGACCCAGATCTGCAGGGCTGCCGGGGAGGCGAGAGCCTTGGAGGAGGCAGAACCGAGCAGAGCCCGCTGCTTCCCGGAGCCTTTTGCACATTCTGCGTGCACCAGCACACCTTTTTTTTAAATGTTTATCTATTTGCTTTGGTTGTGCACGATGTGTTTACGTGGTGCTGAGGATGGAACCCGGGCCACGCACGTGCCAGGCGAGCGCTCCGCCGCTGAGCCCCGGCCCCCGCCCACCTGCACACGTCCATGAGGTAGCTATTCCTGGGACTGACGTTCTGGTTAAGCATCTATGAGTTTAATCCTGAGGGACAGTGCCAGATTGTATTCCACTGGGAACCCTTTCACTCTGTCTTAAGCAATTATGAGTGTCATTTATCTTACCAATTTGATAGTGGAAATGATATTGACGACTAAATTGTCCCTTTTGTGGAAGAGAGACACCAGTCCTCAGAGAGGGACTGCCTCTTAGTGTGTAGAGAGAAACTACTGAGCAGTCCCTCAGGCCAGCTCTCCTCTGCTGGCTCACAGCCTGGATCCTTGCCTAGGGCAGATACATTTCCACCTTTATGGTCACCCCGCTGTGAGGCACCCTCAACTTCCTGTCCTTTGCATGATGGCCAGCCAAGTGGACTTCTTACCCACACCCACCTCTGCTGGTCTCCGAGAACTCTGCCCCTTGGTGCTTCCACCAGGGCTTCTCTCCTGGTGGCTAGCCTGGTGGCAAGAAGCCATTCATGATCTAGCCATGCGATGGAATACATTTTGATCTTAATAGGAACAAAGTTTTGATAAATGCTAAAACAGGTTTGATTCTTTAAAAGAATATATGCTAAGTAAAACATGTCAGGCACAAAATTAAAATATTGACTAAAGATGGTTGAGGATGTAGCTCAGTCATTGTAACCCTGGATTAAACCCCTAATTACTACAAAAAAAAATGATTAAAAGTATAAGTTTAACATTACATATATACATATATATATATATTTTCCAACAAAAAAGAATGAAACATTGCTACATGCTGCAATAAGAATGAAACTCGAAACATGTTAAGTGAAAAAGAAATTCACCACAATAAGGGGAGTGCAGGGAAGAATACAATTACTTTGGAATAGGTAGAGGGGGTGAATGGAGGGAAGGGGGCAAGGGGCAGGAAGGATAGTAGGATGGATCAGACATTATTAACCCTATGAACATATGTGACCAGATGACCAGTGTGATTCTACATTATGTACAACCAGAAGAATGAGAAATCATACTCCATCTATGTAAATGGAGTAAAAAAAAAGTATGTAAAATTTTGTGTAAAAAAAAAAAACTTCAAAAGCAATAAAAATATACATATTTCTATCAAAAAAATTGTACATTACAGGGGCTGGGGTTGTGGCTCAGTGGTAGAGCGTTCGCCTAGCATGTGCGCAGCCAGGGTTCGATCCTCAGCACCACGTAAACATAAATGTATTGCATTGTGTACAACTAAAGCAAATAAATAAATATTTTAAAAAATTGTACATTACAAAAAAAAAAAATAGCCAGTCACCACATGTACGTCCAGAGCAGGCCAGGCTATAGAAAGTGGGTGTAGACTCAAGGTTTCCAGGGACTACAGCAAGCGGGAAGTGAGAAGAGACCTGCCAAGCTGGAAGCTTTTAGTGGAGATAAAAATGTTATGAAACTTCATAGTTATAATGGTTGTACCATCCTGTGAATATACAAAAATACAATAAATTGCATTCTTTTTTAAAATTTAATTTAATTTAATTTTAAAATGCTTTTCTGGCACTGGGACTTGAACCCAGGGCTTTGCTCGTAGTCCTCCTTCCTCCTTCTGAGGGGCTGGGAGTAGGGGAGTGCACCACCTTGCCTGGCTCTGAATTGTATGCTTTAAACTGCTGATCATGGTGGTGTATAAACTACATGTCAATTTAAAAGAAGAAAGAAACTGTGGGTGTGGGCTGGAGAAGGCTGTGGAGTTCCAGGAGGCGCTAGCAGTGCAGTTCCTCTGCCGTCCCCCAGTGGAGGGACACTGGTGTTCTTTTCAGGGCTTTTTTGTTCTTGATGTCTTGGTTTTGCTCTTTGAAACTGGTGCCGTGAACATCACTGAGCGTGGATAAAGTCATTCGGGCAAGTCTTGTGCCCCCATGTTGCCTCAGATTTGACGTATGTCAGTCAGTGGCCCTGGTGTGGGAAGGGCCACTTGTAGCAGTACCAAGAGATGGTGATTGCCTGGAGCCCCCACACGGTGCCCCAGGTGGTTTCTCAGTTTCATGAAAAGGCCCAGGAGCTCTCCTTTCTGCTATCCTATCCTTGCCCAGGTCCCATGCGGGCGGTGGATTTTGGGTTCCTCTGCATGTAACCAGCTGGCTGTGAAATAAAGCTAAGAAAGAGAAAATGGCGAAGAAACCACAGGACACAGGAAGGAATTTTAGAAATAGGGGGCAGAACAGTTCTCTGATCTTAGGGATCAAGCTTCCACACTGGAAAGAGAGAGAATGAGAGAGCCCACACTTGCTTTGTTTACATATAGGGAAGCATCAAAGGTTTTCCATAGAATGTTCTTTGCCAAATAAGGTGGGAGGTGGGCTGTCCAGTTTCTATTGGGTTATGCCCCACTGTGGAGCTTCCAGAGCGGTCTCCCTAACCAAGCAAAGACAGAGGTCACCATGCTCAAACAATCCATTGAGTGGGAGGAGCCACAAAATAGTTTGCAATGCCAAACCTAAATCTCCCTGACTCAAGGCTGAGTGAAGAAGCTCAAATAAGCTCAAATAATTCATGGGTGGCATCCCACATCCTATAATTCAATCAGCTATTCTAAAAATTAAAATAAATCTTCCCTGTATTACCTTGAAGAGACAAGCCAAAGTCAAGGGTGCTGGAAATCTAGATCACGGGTCAGCAAATTAAGGAGGCGGGCTTTGAACACACGTTGCTCCTGCGTCAGCCTCCCTAGTGCTAGGATTACAGGCATGCGCCACCGCGCCCGGCTTTTTTTCTCTCCTTCTACAACTGCTCACGTAATAATGATTTTTCCCCTTGGCTCACAAAAACCTAAAACAGTATATAACCCATTCCAGAGAAAAGTTTGTCCCTGGTGTGAACTCCAGAAAGATGTTGGAAATAACATTGAAAAAAATATAGTAATGTGTGAAAATGAAATAAACTCAAGTTACAATTATTTCTAAAAAATAACACAGCCTGGATATGACAGAAACTTCAATCAAATTACAGGTCTCGAAGTGTTTTTCACATATTCCACATTTTAGCTTAGAGAAAGTTAAGGGAGAAGCATGAAACCTTGTTTGTATCAGCTATAATAAGAAAGAAAAATGAATGGAAATGAAAGGAAAAGGAAATTAATAGGAAAATAATCAGGCCTTTTTGAATTGATGATAAAATAATGATATAAGAATAAAGACACTACACAGCCCCGTATTCAAGCACTGAATCAACACTTTGTTAGTAGACACAAGGTCTAAATGCAGAGCCCTGGCATAACTGTGTCATGCGGCCTAGCGCTTCATCCACAGGGCTGGAGCAGTGGGCATGGCCAGGAAAGACCTCCGGGTGAGATCACCAGCCCTCCAGACAGCCACAAGCAGGAGCCAGACCTGGAAAGAAGAGGAAGGCTCTTTATTCCCTGGAACTAAATATGTGTAAATGAGGCATAAACTTGGGTCAAAATTTGTCATTGTGACTGAAGCTAAGATTCTGTTTGGGATGGAAGATCAGGAAATGATTTGTGCCACCTACGAGTACTTCAGTCATGGTCTTTGCAATTGCCATCATGAGGTGGCAGCAGAGTGATGTGCAGCAGGAGGCTGCTGGGCGTGCCATTGGGCTGGGGCACGCAACTGGAGGCTCCTGGCTCAGGGCACGATGGGAAAGCAAGTGTTCCTCCGCATTTGTCCTCATTTCTCCTAAGGTCATAACTAACTGAACTTAGGAAAAATATTTTTCATTATAGAAGTAATAACAGTAGGCGACAGGTATGGAATACTTACCAAGTGCCATGTATTAGTCTACATCTCTCTCATTTTATTTGTTTAACCCTCACAGCAAATTGCATGACATGAGTTTTATCAAATTCATTATTTTGTAAAAAGGCGACTGACATGTGGAGATGGTAAGCAACTTGCTGAAGCTCCCAGCTAAGAAGCAAGAGAGCAGAGCTCCTGAATCCAGGTGCTTTGGCTCTGGAACTTCTGGCCTTAATCATAAGATGGATCGGTGCCAGGGGTCCACATCAGAGCTGGAGTCACAAGAGTTGAAGGCAAGCTGGGGACATAGCTCAGTTGGTAGAGTGCTTGCTTTGCATACACTAAGGCTGTGGGTTCAATCCCCAGCACCAAAAAAAGAAAAAGAAAAAGAAAAGAGTTGAAGGCAAGAGCAGAATTGCTCGTGAAATGAAGAGAGAATTTTGTTGTTCACATAAGAAAAGGGGAAGAGAGAATAATCAGAGATGGGGGGAAACTGTGAGAACTCCTGGAGTGGCGAAAGCCTAAAACAGGACTGAAGGGCAAAAACCACACCAGAGACAACCGTGCAGCCAAGAGATTTATTCACCAGCCTTTATGGCTGGTCGGAGGTAGAAGAAGTACGAGGAGAGAGGAGTCAGGGAGAGGGGAGTGTGTGAGCTCTGGACGGAGGGTCGGTGCCTGGTCATGCTGGCTGTGGTCTCTGAGCTGTTGGCTGGGGCAGCTGCTGATGGGTTGGAGATGGTGAGTCTGGAGCTGTTACAGTGGCTGCCTCCTCTCAGCAGGGAGGAGCTGTTGTGTCTGAGCTCCAGGCAGGCAGGAGCTTTAAATAGGGATTTCTGGTGGGGGGTGTGCCAGAGTGACCTTTAACGCTATTGGCTCTTTTCCCAGGGAATAGGGCAACCTTTAAGTCAATTGGCTTCTGCCTTGGGAAAATGAAACCAGGTTGCTCCTCATGCAAGTTTCCATGGGGGAGGTGGCCCATTGACCCAAGCCTATCAAGGACTGTGGAGAACAGGAAAGTCTAGATGAATGTTTATCAACAGCTTTATTGAGGCATAATTTAAGAAAATAAATGGGGGCTGGGGTTGTGGCTCAGCAGTAGAGCGCTTGCCTAGCACGTGCACAGCTGGGGTTCGATCCTCAGCACCACGTACAAATAAACACATTGTGTACAACTAAAGCAAATAAATAAATATTCAAAAAAGAAAATAGAAAATAAATGGTATGTACTTAAAGTGTGCAATTTGATGTATTGAAACAATCCGGGCCCCCCAGTCACATGGTCACCACTCATCTTCTATTTGTCACTACAGATTCACTTACACTTTTTAGATTTTTATATATGGAATCATATAGTATGTATTTTTTTTTTTTGTATTTTATTAGAGACAGGGTCTCACTGAGTTGCTAAGTGCCTCGCCATTGCTGAGGCTGGCTTTGAACTCGCGATCCTCCTGCCTCAGTCTCCCAAGTGCTAGGATTACAGGCGTGCGCCACCGCGCCCCGCAGTATGTATTATTTTTAAAAATATTTTTTAGTTGTAAATGGACATAATACCTTTATTTTATTTATTTATTTTTATGTAGTGCCAAGGATTGAACCCAGTGCCTCACACATTAGGCGAGCACTCTACCACTGAACCACAATCCCAACCCTGTATTATTCTTTTTTTTTTTTTTTTTTTTTTTTTTTTTTTTTGGTACCAGGGATTGAACTCAGGGGTACTCAACCACTAAGCCACATCCCAGCCCAATTTTGTATTTTATTAAAGACATGGTCTCACTGAGTTTCTTAGTGCCTCGCCATTGCTGAGGCTTGCTTTGAACTCATGATCCTCCTGCCTCAGCCTCCTGAGCTGCTGGTATTACAGGCATGCACCACTGTGCCTGGCTCTGTATTATTCTTTTGTCTGATGTTTTTACTTAGTGTGAGATCCATTCATGTTTTATTTTTAATTCTTTATTTCTTTTTATTGTTGAGTAGCACTTTTTTGTATGCATATTTCAAAATATGCTTATCCACTCACCCATTGATAAGTGTGTGGTTATTTCCAGGTTAGCACTGTTAGAAAAGCTGATCTCAGAAGTTTTGTTCTAGATATGAAGGAAGAAAGGAAGAAAAACACTAAACAAGTGTGTGGAGAAAATTACAAAAGTGAAGAACTATACTTCACATAGACTCAGCCAGTTTTACAGAGTGGTTATTTCTCAAAACCACATATGAAATGGGAAATGAAAAGGCTTTCCCAATTCCTTCTGGGAAAAACTAAAAAAAAAAGGTTGGGATTGTGACTCAGTGGTAGAGCACTCATCTAGCACATGGGCAGCCTGGGTTTGATCCTCAGCACCACATAAAAATAAAGGCATTGTGTACAACTGAAACAAATAAATATTTTTTAAAAAACCACAAGAGAAAAAAAGCTGTGAGCTATCTTCTCTTTGCCATTAGTCCTTCTTTCTTAAAACAGGTCAGAGCTGGGCATAGTGGTGCATGCCTCTAATCCCAGTGGCTTAGGAGGCTGAGTCATATCCTAGACTTCTCTTTGATATTTTTAAAAAGTTGTCTTTCAGGTGGTCCCAGCAATCCAGGAGAAGTCCAATTTATCCACATCCACGTGTTCTTGCCAAAACTCAGTGCTGTTAGTCTTTTTGGCTTTTAGACATTGTATAGATGAATAGTAGCATCTCACTGTGATTTGCTTTGGGGTAGAGGGGTACCGGGGATTGAACTCAGGGGCACTCGAGCACTGAGTCAGATCCCCAGCCCTGTTTTGTATTTTATTTAGAGATAGGGTCTCACTGAATGTTTAGCACCTCGCTTTTGCTGAAGCTGCCTTTGAGGCTGTGCAAATGATATACTATTTGTCTTACTCTGGGGAGATGAAGGAACTTTGTTCCACTATGGCTAGAAATCCAGCCAAGGTGCCCACCCTGGCAGACATGTGGAACTTGCCATCCACTGGTCCCCAAACGCTGTACAGTGGGTATTGGCCCTGGTGGATCCTGGAGCTGAGTGCAGCTTGGTGTTTGGGAACCCAGATAAGTTCCCAGGACCGTCGACTCACACTGACGGCTATGGAGGGAAGACAATCAGGGTGAAGTCAGTGGCTCACCACTGGAGATATGTCATTTGCCCCCATGGGCATATGCACTACCTGTGTCTCCTACCCCAGAGGACTGTGGCTGCAGACCATGGTGGGGGGATTCCAGCTCCATGAGGGAGTTCTAAAGGGGGTTGTGAGAGGATGTGCAAGCCACCCATGCCAGGTCCTGCCACACCCCCGGAGGATTGCGACAGGGAAGCAGTACTGCCTCCCGGGGGACTTGCAGAAATTGGAGCTACTATCTCAGGACTGGAGAAGGTGGGTATAATACAGCCCACACGGCCCCTTTAAGTCTCCAGTGTGGCCAGGTAAGAAGCCCGATGGCCCCTGGAGCATGACGTGGCTTGTCAAGAACCGAATGCAGCGGTGCCCTCTTTGCATGCAGCAGTTCCCTCAGTGCATGACTTCACGGGCCAACTGACCTCGCAGCTGGGCACATGCCGCTATGTGTTGGACCTGGCTAACACTGAGCAGCCTGCCTTCACATGGGAAGGCCAGTAGTGCACGATTCAAGTGTTGCCACAAGGTTATTTGCACAGCCCAACCATAAGCCATGGTTTGGTGGCCAGTGACTTGGCCCGGTGGACTCAGTGACCCACAGCACATGTTGCATTATGTTGATAATGTGCTGTTGACCTCTGAGTGTCTTGTAGACTTAGAGCTTGCAGCCCCAGCCATAGTGGTCCATTTGGAGTCATGTGGCTGAGACAAGTTGTGCCAGAAGCTGTTATTGATAAATTCCAGGCCTACCTGGGACCAACAATGGTTGCACGACTGCAGATTGACGTGGGCTCATTGAGATATTGGTGGCCTTTATTCCCCATTTAGCCCAATTGTGTCATCCCCTGTATGTCCTAGTGAAGACAGGGGCTCAGTGGGACTAGAGTAAAGTAGCTGAACAGGCCTTTCAGGCCATAGAGAGAGCCATTCAGCAAGCTCAGGCCCTATAGGTAGTGCACACAGTTCACGCCTTCAAGGGGCTTTGTCTACTGTGGGGATCACCCATGAGCTATTTTAGGGGTCTTCACTCAGTCCCAAGCCACGGATACATAGTTTTTTCCTTGGGAACTATCCTGACTTTCCCGTATGCAACAGATCACCCAAGACATGAGATCTCTGTCTTCGCTCTATTAGGGAAACAACTTTGTAGCTCCAGGGTGCTTCAGTTGGTCATATGAGCTGCCAAAGGAGAAATGAATCAAGCTTTCTTTGCCCTTTTGAATGTAATTCCCCTGGGTAGTCTATTCTGTGCTGTTTCTTTCACATTCTGTCAGGTCCAGCCTGAATCCCTTGATAGTTACAAACATGTATGTCCACGAATAGGAATATGTGTATGTGCATGGATATATACATGAATATTTATATATGTGAATATGCATATGAATATTTATAGGAATATGACTGTGTGTGAATAAGTGCATGAATATGAATGATTTTGATATGAATATGTATATACAGAAATTTGTTTATGAATATGTATATCAATATGCAAATGAATCTGTATATGTAAGAATATATACATAAATTAGAGCCCAGTGCCTTCCAATTATGTGGGGAATGGATCACCCTACACTCTGCCAGATGAGGCAAGTAATTTTACAGGCCCTCAGCACCTTGGGGGCTGTGGGTCCCCAAGGGCAAGTAGGTCCTGGTGTCCTTCACCTGGTGAGAGGATTAGAATCATGTATCCTCGCCTTGATCAGAAGAGTGAATCCATGTGCACACCATGAGATAATATATTAATCCAGAATATTCCAGTCTATCGCCCACATCGCATGGGCGATGGGATTGGGATCACTCTGCGTGGTTTGGGCTGGTGGTGAAAAGACCGCATGGACGCAAAAGTAACTTTTTCATAAAGTAGGGGTTGCAGAAGGCTCTATGACCTCAAGGGTCCTCTTCCACACTGGAAAGCAAGAGGGCCAGAGAGTGAGTGCACCCAGAACCCTTCTATTTATTAGGGGAAAGACATTCGATAGAATATTCTACCCAAATAAGGCAGGGGATAATGTTTCAAAAGGGGGGTTGCCCAATCCCACTGGGTAGTGCTCAAGTCCAGAGCTGAAGCACTTCCTTGCCAAGTGCAGGTAAAGGCCACTTGCTTCTCACGGCACATGGCGTGCGATGCCAGTCCAATACGCCCTTTATTCAAGGCTGAGAGGGGGTGCTTGGCTTGTGGGCATGGCAGCCCCCAACACCAGTCCAAACCCTAAAATTATGGAATAGGGGAAGTTGGTGTAGATGAAACTGTAGATGAATCTTTAGATAAATCTGTGCGTGAATCTGTAGATGAATCAGTACATGAATCTAGAAATATATCCCAGTACTTTTGCTCAGTATGGGAAGTGGAACACCATGCCCTAACCTTGCTAGGGGAGTAGATCTCCACTCCTCCCACAGTGAGCAGAGTAGTTTCTCTGGGAAGAATATGTCCCTGTGTCCTTTACTGCTTCAGGGGGACAGTTCTTCATGCTTTCCACTGTGAGGGGTGTAGAACCATGCATAATCCACCTGATAAGGGGAGTTAATCTCTGTACAGTCCTTCTATTAATATGTGTATGAATATGGATATGTGTATATGCAAATATGGACAGTAATATAAATATGACTCTGAATACATGAAAATATATATGATCATGACTATGAATATATGCATGTGAATACAAATATGTATATTAATATGTACACGAATATGAACAGAACATGAACATCATATGAATATGTGTATATAAATATGTTATAATATACATATTTGAGTATATTATATATATATTTGAGTATGTATATGAGTATGAATATATGTATTAGTATGAATATAAATGTGTACATGTACATGAATATGAATCTATAGATGCATCTGAATAGGTACATGAATAAGTACATGAATATCTGTATATGAATATAAATATATGTGATTATGAATACATATGGATATGAATATGTACATAAGTGTGCATGTGTATGTTAATATGAATATATGTGTAAATATGAATGTTGATATAAATGTGTGCATGTATGTGTACATTTACATGAACATAAATATGAATGTGTGTATAAATATGAATCTGTACATGTACAATGTACGTGGATAAAAATGGGCACTATGCATTAATATGTATAAATATGTGCATGTGTGTGCACATGTACACAAATATGACTATATACATGTGCATGACTATGGATATGCATGTGAGTATGAACGTGTACATGGATGTGAAATGTGCATGTACATTTACATGATATGGGTGTATGTATGATTATGAATATGCTTCTTTTAGGGGAATACATTCCCATGCCCTCTACCTGGTGAGGGTGGTGGAATCATGTGTCCTTCACCTGATCAGGGGACTTAATCTCTGTACTCTCCATCAGATGTTTTCCCATTCCAAAAAATTCCAGTTCAGCCAGGCACGGTGGCACATGCCTGTAATCCCAGCACTTGGGAGGCTGAGACAGGAGGATCACGAGTTCAAAGCCAGCCTCAGCAATGGCGAGGCACTTAGCAACTCAGTGAGACCCTGTCTCTAATAAAATACAAAAAAGGGCTGAGGATGTGGCCCAGTGGTCGAGTGCCCCTGAGTTCAATCCCCGGTACAAAAAAAAAAAAAAAAAAAAAAAAAATTCCAGTTCAACCCTCAAAGTACAAAACTGTAGAAAACATATATATTAATACACACATGAAAATGTATATTTTATATATGAAAGCATATTAGTATATATGAATATTTATGAATATATGTGAATATACCTGAAAATATATATGAATATGTATCTGAATATATCATGACTATCTTTATTAATATATATGAATGTACATATCAATATATATGTGGATTTTTTCCCAGTGCTTTCTGCTCAGTGTGGGTCTCGGATCACGGTGCTCTCCACTTCACGAGGGGAGGGGGTCTCCACACTCTCTCTCCCACTATGGGAGCATGTCCACATGAGAAAGCAGATCCCTGTGTCCTCCACCTCTTGTGGGAAAGGGGACTGGAAACATGCATCCTCCACCTGATGTAGAGACCTAATTCCTGTATCTTCCATCTGATGAGTTTTCATTCCAGAATATTCCAGTCCAACTGGAAGTACAAAACTGGAGGAGGCATACGTATATATGCATATAAATATGAATATAAATATATATTAATACATATTAATATTTATGGATATATTTATGAATAGATGTATAGATATATATGAATATATATAAATACATACATGAAAAGTTTAAATCTATTCAAACTTTAGCATTTAGAGAATACAGATAAGCAGAAGCCTTTGTATTTAACCAACTATATTTCAAATTTGGGCTTTGTATTAATCAAAATTTCAACAAAGTGTCTATTGAAGAAACATACCTTTAATTGAATAGAAGTAGATTAGCTGTGCTTATCCTAAAAGTATCTTCCAGCATTAGTTAGCTTCAGGTGATCTATTACCTGGTTGAAGCTGACTCAGAAGGTCATCAGTTGTAAAGTCAGATGATAACCGACATTCCTACGATGGATGAAGCACTAGGAAATTCATGCCAGGTTTCCTTCCAGTGTGGAATAGTGAAGGTGGTTCTCTACACAGAACCTACCCAGGATCCCAGCTCTTGGGACCTCGGAGAGACTCTTCACATATGTATGTATATTATATATGTACAAATATGTGTATGAATATGTTGGCAGTGCCTTCTGCTCAGTGTGGTCATGGATCATGGTGCTTTCTACTTCATAATTAGGGCATTATGCCCAATGAGAGCAGTAGATCCCTGCATCCTCCACCCCATGAGGGCAGTAGATCCCTGCATCTTCCACCCCATGAGGGGAGTAGATCCCTGCATCCTCCACCCCATGAGGGGAGTAGATCCCTGCATCCTCCACCCCATGAGGGCAGTAGATCCCTGTGCCCTCCACCCAGTGAAGGGAGTTGATCCCCATGCCCTCCACTTGACACAGGAGTAGATCCCCACATTCTCCACCCAGTGAGGGGAGTAGATCCCAGTGCCTTCTAATCAGTCTGGAGAGTGGATCCCTGCGACCTCTGCTGCACAGGGAGTAGATTTCCATGCTTTCCACAAAGGAAGGATGCAGGTCCTCATGTGCTTCACCCATGAGGGGAGTAGATCCCCACACCCTGAGCTGTGAGAGGAGAGGAATCAGGTGTCCTCCACCTGGGATTAATCTCTGTGTCCTCCATCGGATAAGTTCCCATTCTAGAACATTCCAGTTCAACCTCAGAAGTATGGAACTGAGGAGACATTGAAGAATCCTGCCTTTTCTAACCTGTGATTGGTATTCTCCTGCCCTGTTTAGTATTCCTTTATTTTTTTAAACTGAGTGGTAGGATTTTATTAGCATTATTATTATTTTAGTTGTTGATGGACCTTTATTTTATTTATTTATTTATATATAGTGCTGAGAATCAAACCCAGGGCCTCACATGCTGGGCAAGTGCTCTGCCACTGAGCCCCAGCCCAGCCCTTCTATTTTCCTGATGCCAGGCCACTCCTAAGCCAGGACTGACCTCTGCTCACATCTGCTATCATGTAAACATGGCCACAGATACAAAGACAGGTGTGTCCGTGCCACGTCACAGACTGCCTTCCTCTGCCTTCTCTAGGATCTGTGTTGTTGTGTCCTGCCTCTTAACATGTTCTTTATCTCTTCTGCTGGGCCTTTTCACCAGCTTGTTTTTCCCATTTTTCTGGTCAGATATTTATGGACTGACTTCAGTGAGCATTAGAGGTGGAGGCAGAAATGCCGAGGGCTTTGCCCTCCAGGCATCTGCCATTTAAAGAGGAATGAAACCTGCTGCCAGGAGCCCTCGCAGCCTCTCTGAGGGCAGTGTCTGAGGGCACTGTCTTGTTGGGACTCATGTCCGCCAAGGGACGGGCTTTGGCTGCTTACCACGCCCTAGTAGGACCGGGGCTAAGCCAAGGGGTGTGGCTATGACGTAGCGTGAGAGACCAAACCGCCCTGCTGGCTGATTCATTAGTTCTAGGCCTATTTAAGTTCAGTGCCTGGTCAATAATCCGAGTTTTTTGGCGTCTTGCGTGTTACACAAAGCTCCCTGGGTGTGGCATGGTTTCTGTTCACCAGACAGAGGTAGACACCCAGCTATTTTTGTCCTTAAGCTCATCCTCGCCAGGTAAGTTGCATTTTTTCCTGTGGGCAGGAAGGAACCCCCTTTTAGGGCCCAAAAGGGGGGTAGCTTAGAACTCGGCCCCATTCATAACTCAGCAGCCCCGGCAGGTTGGCGCCCAACGTAGGGTGGGGAAAAAAAATTATCGGTGGGCTTAATATGGTTAGAGACGCAGCGTCTCTTTCTCTGGCAAAAAATACCCTTTATTATGGGGCAAGCATTAATATTCAGGAAATCGCAAGACCCAGCCCTCGAGGCGTGGCGATGTATTTTAAGAAAGCAAGGTCTCCAAATATCTGATAACCAAGCGGAAGTGATTTGGAATTCGTTAATACGGGCGGCTCCCTGGCTCCCAAAGTCTGAATTTAATTCTTGGGAAATGTGGGACGAAGTGAAACAAATTTTAAGAGACAGAGAGATTGAATATGGGGAAGTCCCGCCTCCGGGAGTTTATCCAGCTTTATCCACCCTAAAAACATGCTCGCTCTTACAAAAAACAAAAAAAGATCTAATCTTTCCCAGTCCGGAGAATTAAACAGCCCCTCCCGGTCCGCGAATTTAAAGAAATCTCGCTCCAGGGAATTAGAAGTTACAGCCCCTCCTTTAGAAAACTTTAACAAATGCCCTGAGAACAAAGGCCACCAGCCACATGGCTCACCACCTTGTGAGCGGGATCCGCCATTTTATGAGCCAGCCCCTGTTAAGCCTTCTGCGCCACTGCTATACCAAGAGGCACTAGCGCCCTCTAGTGGGCTTTCACCTGTAATGGCATTTCCAGTTAATTTAAATCCTAGAGAAGATAGGCCAGGTATTTGGTATCTCTGGGAGACTCAAGAATTAAAAGAATTAAAAAAGGCTGTAGCAGAGGATGGTCCAAACTCACCATGGGCAGAATGCATTTTACAAAATCTCGCTCATCACGCCTGTACGAGTAGAGATTGGAAAGATTTAACAAAAGCTGTGCTCCCGGGACTGTTATTCCTTAAATGGTGTGCATATTTTTCTGATGAATGCCATACGCAGGCTGAGAGGAACCAAACTACAAATCCTCCCATACCAATAACCTTTGGGATGCTGTCAAGAACTAGTGATCAATATGCCACAGGAATTCAACAAGCAGCATTACCAGCTCCGTACCAAGAACAGGTGCGAGCTTTAGGGCTGGCAGCATGGAAGAAGCTAGAGGAAGGCCCCAGAGAGCTTCCTATAGCTGGAATCACTCAAAAAGCTAATGAGGATCTAGCCACATTTATTGAGAGAGTGGAAAAAAGCCTTCAAAGGAAATTTCCACCTGGTGCGATGAGGGACCAATTTGCCAAAATGTTAGTTTGGGAAGGAATGACCGCAGATCACAAACTGGCCTGTGCTGGGTTAAAAGATAGATCTATGGGGAGATGGATTATTGCCACCAAAGATGTGGGTTCGACAACTCACCAATCTCAGATATTGAGCACTGCTCTCAATGCCCACACTGAGGTATTAGCAACGGTTTTAAATGGAAAAGGAACCTGTTTTAAGTGTGGACGACAAGGCCATTTTAAAAGACTGCCCCAATGGCCATGGTCGGCCTCCAGAATACTCCCCTGGCCAGACTCAAAGTCCAGCTGCCCCTAGAACACTCTGTCCTAGGTGTAAAAGAGGGTATCATTGGAAAAAAGATTGCAGGTCTAAATTTGATATTCAGGGGAAACCTTTAAACTCCTGAGGGGGCAGCCTCCAGCCCCATTACAAAAGGAGGTTCCCCTGCTCACAGTCCCCCTCAGGTCCATTGGACAGTTCCTATTGTTCCAGGGATTAGACCAAAGATAGATATTTATATATCAGGAAAGAAATTTCGTTGCCTAATTGATACTGGGGCAGATTGTACTATACTAAGGAAGGAAGAGATTCCACCCCAATGGGAACTAATTCCAGGGCCTCAATTACTTGGAGTAGGTAGAAACACTCATTCAGAAGAGACCAAAAATTGGCTTAAATGGAGAGATATAGATGGAAACCAAGGGGAAATTCGTCCCCTTGTGGCCCTTGGATTAACCTCTAATTTATTAGGTCAAGACATCCTAAGAGAAGCTGAGGCTTACATTACTACAACCCATAGAGAGCTTCAAAATGATACGGGGAGAAAAACTTCCAATCATCAAATAGGGTCTCACCCCCAATCCTAAGGGCCACTGCTCCCCAAGTTCCTGCCATTCAATGGCGAGATGGCCCCCCAATCTGGGTCGAGCAGTGGCCCCTTCCTACTAAAAAACTAAACCATTTGAGGGCAATTGTCCAAGAACAGTTAGCCCTAAGACACATTAGACCCTCTCTTAGCCCATGGAACAGTCCTGTTTTTGTTATACAAAAGGCCACAGGGAAATGGAGGATGTTACAAGACCTCCGAAAAATTAATGATAAGATGTTCCTTGTTGGCACACCTCTGCGTGGCCTCCCCTGGATCCCTTCTATCTCAAGAGATTTAACCTTAATTGTTATTGATATTAAAGATTGTTATTTTTCAATACCTCTTCATCCAAATGATTATAAAAAGTTTGCATTCTCGGTCCCCTCAGTCAATTTTCAGAAACCAGATGAGCGATATGAATGGATAGTTCTCCCTCAAGGTATGGCTAACAGCCCAGCTTTTTGTCAATATTATGTTTCATGTCTTCTGTCACCATTAATGAAAAAAATCACAGCTCACCTTATATGTTTATATGGATGACATCATCCTGGGAGCTGCTGATGTCCAACAACTGAGCTCAGCTTACCTAATCCTTCGAGAACCCTTAGAAAAAGGAAGATTGCACATATCCAATGATAAAATACAGACTATTCCTCCCTTTAAAATATTGGGGACAAAACTTAGCCTAGACTTGGTTTGTCCTCTCAAACCCCAGCTTCTCATTCAAAAATCTTATTCCTTGGCAGAGTTACAAAAGCTATTAGGAGAGCTAAACTGGTTAAGACCTTGGCTTCATATCTCTACTGAAGATTTATTACCTCTCTTTGAGTTGCTACGGGGACAATCCCCCTCTGATGTGATTTTACTAGAAGAAAGTCATCTGTCAATATTACAAAAAGTCCAAGATGCCCTCAATTCAACCCAATTGGCTCGATACAAACCAAAGCAACCTTTATATTTATGGATTTTCTCAGGTGCTAAGCTCCTTACAGCTGTGCTCACCCAGATGGGAAATCCATTAAAATGGATACATTCCTCTGTGGGAGGAGCACCTCGAGTTTATTCCCAATTAGATCAATTAGCAAATCTTGTAATAAAAGGGAGAGATACATCATTGAGGCATTATGAAAAAGACCCAGATATTTTAACAATTCCTTGCCATTTGTCAGACTTTGAATAGATACAGAGAAACAACCCTAGAGTCTCCTATGCTTTAGAAAGATTTCTAGGAAAAGTTGACTGTCATTACAGGTCAACCAAATGGACCTCTTCTTTTCCCAAGCTGGAGTGGACTCCCCCCATCCTGTTTTCCATCAAGCCACTCCCCAAGGCAGTAAATGTCTTCACAGATGGAGGAAAAGAAGGGTCAGCAGTTGTAGTATTCCACCCATCCTCAGGCCAAAGGACACATTACTTTGAAGCAGTTACTGGTTCTGCTCAATTTAAAGAATTATATGCTGTTACATTAGCCTTGACCCATGTCCAAGAGCCTATGAATCTTTTCTCGGATAGTTTATATGTAATTAACCTATTACCTACTCTAAATGCATCATATATAAAGATAGATAATAATCCTATAACCCCTTTGATGATTCAGGTTCGATCCCTGTTAAAGGGGCATAATAAGCCTATTTTCCTCCAACATCTTAGGGGACATCAAGGCTTATCTGGGCCCCTCTCTGAGGGAAATCAGGCCACTGACCATTTGGCCACCACAGGTGTATTAACAGTTACAGTCCCATATCAACAAGACCTTCAGTTAGCCCAAGGTCTTCACGACCTTACTCATTTAAATTGGAGAGGTCTACATAATAGATTTCCTTTAGTTCCTATAAAAGATTTAAAAAAGATTGTTTGAACATGTAAGTCTTGTTTGCCCTTCTTACAAGTCCCACCTCTCCAGTCCCCTGGGGTAAATCCCAGAGGCCTACGGCCCAACGCTATCTGGCAGACTGATGTAACCCATTATGTGCCATTTGGAAAATTAAAATATGTATTTATGTCCATAGATACTTATTCACATGCTTGTTGGGCCACAACACACTCTGGAGAAAGGGCTAAACATGCTGAAAGTCACTTTTTACAATGCTTTGCTATTCTTGGATTGCCAAAACAGGTTAAAACCGATAATGGACCCTGTTTTGTGAGCAAATCATTAAAAAGGTTCTTCCAAACTTGGCATATTAAGCATACCACAGGGATCCCATATTAACCCAAAAGGACAAGCCATCCTAGAGAGACATAATAAAACCCTAAAGGACCAATTAATAAAAAAAAAAAAATGCGGGAAGCAACCCCCATGACCAGTTGGAAACAGCTATGCTTACTTTAAATATTTTAAATTTTTCCAAACAGCAGCCTCTGTCTGCGTTTCAAAGACACTGGTCTAACCAAACGCCTTATATAAAAGTTGAGGTCCGATGGAAAGACCCATTAACTGGATTCTGGAGAGGTCCTGATCTGCTAATAAGTGCTGGCAGAGGTTTTGGATGTGTCTTCCCAATGGGAGAACAAAACCCTATATGGGTGCCTGCCAGAGATCTCAAATACTGCCAATCCGACCAAAATGACTACCCAGGAGCACAAGCTCTTGAGGAGTGATCCTTTCTTTTTTCCACAGAAATGAAAACACCATGACAAAGTTCCTGTCCTGCTGTGATTAAACTTCTCATCACATCCATTCCAAAATTCATCAAAAACATTATCTTGGACTCCTTCTTTGTCAGTATCTCAACCCTCTGCGATGAGAGAAGAGGGACTGGGCCATTCCTGTGACAATTATCTGGACTTTATGCTAGACGACTTCCTTTGGACTCTGAGAGAAGAGCGCTATATCTTATGACAATTATCTGGACTTTATGCTGGATGGCTTCCTTTGGACTCTAAGAGAAGAGTCCCATTCCTGTGACAATTGTCTGGACTTTATACCAAAAGACTTCCTTTAAACTAAGCTAAATGGATGAACTTTCTCTTTTTGGTGAAATCCCTGATTGTCATTGTCTTTGTGTGCACCTTTAGCCCTATAGAACTAGCCAGATTGATACAGCTGGGTGGTCTACTGTCACGCTGAGCTATAGCCCTATAGGCTTGGCCACGGTCCTTAACAGGATGCAGAGGTATGCCATCCAGTCAAGCCTTCCCAAAGGTGACTGTCATGTCCCGTGTGCTCCCTTGGCCACCTGCTGGCCCTAGGTATGTCCACCTAAAGTGCTAGAGTGATAGCCAATGACAGGTAAGATTTTTCCCAGAGAGAAGTCAACCTAGACGGGCACACTCTCTAATGAGTTGGACACCCTACAAGATGGGACATCCCATTTTTATATAAAATGGAGAGACCCCATTTTAAATAAAACAAAAAAAAGGGGAATTGTTGGGACTCATGTCTGCCAAGGGGACGGACTTTGGCTGCTTACCACACCCTAGTAGGACCGGGGCTAAGCCAAGGGGTGTGGCTATGACGTAGCGTGAGAGACCAAACCGCCCTGCTGGCTGATTCGTTAGTTCTAGGCCTATTTAAGTTCAGTGCCTGGTCAATAAATCCGAGTTTTTTTGGCGTCTTGCATGTTACACAAAGCTCCCTGGGTGTTGCGTGGTTTCTGTTCACCAGACAGAGGTAGACACCCAGCTATTTTTGTCCTTAAGCTCATCCTCGCCAGGTAAGTTGCATTTTTTCCTGTGGGCAGGAAGGAACACCCTTTTAGGACCCAAAAGGGAGGTAGCTTAGAACTCGGCCCCATTCATAACTCAGCAGCCCCAGAACTGTCTGTGTGGCTGAACACAGGGGAGTGGTGGCCTCAGAGGGTGGACGGCTGGGGCGGCTTGGGCAGGGGGTGGGACATGTGTCAGATGACCATGGCAGACACGAGAGGCCTTCCCTGCTGCTGTGGTGACGGGGCTGGACGGCCACAGCGTGCCCATGGTGACAGGGACTGGACGGCCACAGCGTGCCCATGGTGACAGGGACCGGACGGCCACAGCGTGCTCCTGCTGGCCCGTGCCCAGGACCGGAGGCTGTGGAGCCTCTGCTCCACCTCTGGCACATGGTGGCTCTGCTGACACACTAGAGAATTCCTGGCAGTGTCACACCAGGAGCAAAGGCCAGGTCAGCACTCAGGGCTGCAGAGGCCGAGTAAAGGCACGTCTCAGAGAAGGCTGATCTTGCTTCCTTCCTCTTAATCACCTTCTTCCCCATTTCCTCCTTCCCTCCTCGTTTAAGGAGAGGCTTCCAGACTTTTCTTTAAGCATCGGGACTTTTCCTTACACAGAGTTACCCAGAGGTGCTGTATCTGGTGACGGGAAATGAAGGCGGAGGCCGGAGTCTCCCCCACCTTCACTGCCCGTCTTCCCGGCCTTGCTGAGGCCTCATAGGGCACCGTGAAGTTCATCTTCCTTCCTAAGGGAAGCGTGTGTGCCAGAAGCAACGCATGCGGCCAACACTGCCCTTCCGCCCCTGCCCCAGAGGCCTGTTTGCCACCCCGTATCCTGCAGCCCCAGAAATGGCTGGAGGAGCAGCAGCAAGGCTGCAGACGAGCGCCTTGTGGTGACCGTGAGCCCTCCCCGCCACCCCAGCAGAGAGCTGTCCTGCTGTCCTGAGGCCGTCAGGACTCCTCCTGCCAGTGAACTCGGGTCTCGGCATGTCTTCTCTGGGAGACCCTGGTGTTCTTTTGAGAGACAGCTTCTCCACCCCAGGACATCACCTGCAGCGGGTTCTCAGCTGATGACATCACCCACCAGCAATTCCCATTGCTGATCGTGAGGTTGATTTGTGTCTGTAGGTCACAAAGAGCAGTTTACTGTTTAAGTAATCTTTATTTTGTTCTGAAGTTCCTTGTTATCAGTTACTATGTTATCATAGATCAAATGCTCTTGTGAAGTAGAATATTAATTATTTGCATATCAATGATAAACTCCACTGTTGTATGCAGAAAGAAAATTGTTCTCTTAATCACTTAAGAACTGTGGGATACTGACTTGCTTTTTCATTTTCTTTTTTCTTTTTTCTTTTTTTTTTTTTTTGTACCGGGGATTGAACTCAGGGGCACTTGACCACTGGGCCACATCCCCAGCCCTTTTTTGTATTTTATTAGAGACAGGGTCTCACTGAGTTGCTAAGTGCCTCGCCATTGCTGAGGCTAGCTTTGAACTCGAGATCCTCCTGCCTCAGCCTCCCAAGTGCTGGGATTACAGGCATGCGCTATCACGCTGGGCTTTTTTTTTTTTTTTTTCTTCCAGTTTTAAGAGGTCTTTTTTTTTTAACCTTTCTTTATTGGTATGTTATAATTATACATAATAGTGGGAATCAAGTTGGGTATGGTGGTACATGCCTGTAATCCCAGCAGCTAGGAGGCTGAGGCAGGAGGATTGCAAGTTCAAAGCCAGGCTTAGCAATTTAATGAAGCCTTAAGTAACTCAGTGAGACCCTGTCTCTAAATAAAATACAAAAAAGGGCTAGGAATATGACTCAGTGTTTATGTGCCCCTGGGTTCAATTCCCAGTTACAAAAAAAAAAAAAAAGTGGAAATCCTGTGATATGTGTGTGCATGCACATGACATAGTTTGGTCAGTCTCATTCCCCACTTCCCCTCTAATAGCCACTTTCTATTGAGCTAACTCTGAGCTAGACTTTAGATATCAATTCACTCATCTTCACAAAGACCTTAGAAAGTAACTTAATCCTTATTTTAATAATAAGGACTCAGGCATGGTGGCACTTGCCTGTAATCCCAGAAACTCAGGAGGCTGAGGTGGGAGGATCACAAGTTGAATGTCACCGTACTCAACTTATCAAGACCCTGTGTCAAAATAAAACGGACTGGGGGTGTAGCTCAGTGGTAGAGCACCCCTGGGTTCAATTGTTGGTACTGCAAGAAAGAAAGAGAAGCATGGTTCCTTTTCAGATCCTAGAAACCTCTCACCTTTTACTTTTAAAAAACAACACAGAATGGTTGTCTAAGTTCAGAGTTGAATGTGAAACCCATCTAACTCCAAAGTCCATGTATCATGGAACTTGCTAGTATTCCAACTAGCAGTGTGTGCCAATGCCTGGATTTAAAATAAAAACAATTATTTTAACTGGAAGGGGTCAAAAAACTTTTGTTCAACATCTGCAGAAGGCCGGTTTCTGCGGTGATGAAAGGATTAATCCCGTGAAGAAGGTACTAGTGAAGAGAGTCAGAGAGCGCGGAAGAAATCAACACGAGTCAGGCTGCTGAAATCCTCTCTTCTACTTTCACTTTTTAGCTATATATATGCCTTTTTCTTGGCAGTACACATTCTTTTGTGGTTACAATACAGTCATAAGACCCTGGGGATTAGCAACATCTGTGGACTACATTTCAGACATCCTAATCTCTTTCCTAAAAGTTTCCGTATGTACATATTGTTTTGAATTCTCTACCCTTTTGCTATGTTTATCTGCAGTCAGCTTGGGTTTGAATTTATCTCCTTAAGAATTCCTTGCAGCCATTCTTCTGCACACCTGCACAATTGCCTGGATTTCAAAGCACTATTTATCATAGTCTTATTTACAATCTAGGGGTAGAAAAAGGGAGACATAGCCAGATGCTAGCTCTGAAGGACTTTACCCCAAGGAACTTCTATGTAACTATTTTAAACTACTCTGAAAACAAAAGAAGTCTTTTACAATTACAAAGAGACTCTAACAGCCTTTTCTTGGTACATAATGATTAAAACAAGAGGTTAAAACAGTAGGTATTTACTAAGCTGTTTTTCTATTTGGAACTAATTACATAGTAACTACGAAAGAATGTTATCATGTTTCTAGCTTTAGATGCCACAAAGTTACCAGTTTCATTATATTGAAATAGCGACACCTGGTGGTCTTACATATGAACGGAAAACAGAAAGGTAAAGATGGGACAGTGAGAAAGCACAGACAGGATTAACTCTATAGGTGCCATACAAGAGTGGTAGCAATTCCCTGAAGGGGTGACTGTTGCCACACGTCCTTCCACGAGAGGAACTTCCGTCCAAAAGCACTTCAGCTCTCTCCATCGCATGGAAGATGCCACAAACATCGTTACTTTTCTGTGAGAAAACAGCCCTTGATGAAGATAGAGACCAAGTCACAAAAGCCATACTCAGTTTTAGTGAACCTCTGTTTAATTCAACCTCCCTGCCAGGAAATGGTGCTGTTAGGTTTCTGGTTTCGCTCTGCTGGCCGCTGCTAGCCTGTGTTGACAACTCTTCTCAAAGGTTTGATTGTATCAGAACTGCCGTGAGAAAGCTAAGCAAAGATGCTCTGGGCCTTTCTCAAAAAAAAGGAAGATTTCCATTCCTGCAACCGTGAGTTAGGGACCCTGGAGCAATACCAGTGCCCCCCTGGGGAGAGAGCCGTGCCCGGAGCTGTCTCACAGTGCAGTTCTGAACTGGAGAGGGCCTGAGTGTCAGACGGGTCCTCGGGACCAGCAACTCGAGCCGAGTCAGGAAAGCAGGCCAGGCAGAGGAGACTGGGCTTCTAGAGACGCCAGAGACTCATCAGAACCCTCAGACAGGCAGCAGGTCTGGTTACCAGCAGGGACAGACACAGGGACAGCGACAGGCAGGTGCACTCCCGTGCCCACGTGCACATCTCCTGCTCCCGCAGTCCAGCCTCAGTTCCCTGGGCCCTTGGGCGCGCGGCCCTCTGGAGCAGGAGCTCCTCCTAGAGAAGGTCAGTTGTCCAGCGTCAGATGCTTGAGTGCAGCTTCCTGTCATGGCATGGGGGCACAGAGGGCCATCCGCAACTTCTGGGGAGCCATCTAAATTTAAAACAATCCTTTATAAGGACTAGGGGTGTGGCTCAGTGGAAGAGCACTTCCTCGCACACCCAAGGCCCTGTGTTCTACCCGTAGCTTTGCAAGAGATTAAGAATTCTAACATTTTATTTTACTATATGTCCACAAAGAGGACATCAGATTCTGTCACCAAACCTTGGTTATTTCCTTTTTGCAAAAGCACTTAAAAAGGAGTACATCATGCAATTTTCTTGTGTTGCTCTTTAATTCTGAGCAAATGCATTTTAAATAGAGACTGCGGCTTCTGCGTGGCACAGATCCCGCTCTGAACGCGCTCCTCCCTCACTCCTACCTTCCCGTGTCTACAAAAGTGAAAGAAAAGTATCAGGCATTATTAAGGAAAAGGTCAGAATGTAACCTTTAAATTTACCTGAACTGAAATATGTATTCCCCTGGAACCATACCTGCACATTTTTGGTGTTACTTTGAAAACTAGAATTCCGGAAAGATGCTTACTTGGAACGTGCGCTCTCAAGGGGCGGGGAAGGGCACCCCTCCGCCAGCTCACTGCGGACGGGAGAGGGCGGGCTCGCCAGGCCCTGCGGACTTCCCGGAGCAGAGCTGGCGCTCTAGGGTACCTGCGCGCCCTGATTAACTTGCTTTGCTTCTTCAAAGTGTGTTCAAGACTACCAGACATTGCGTAGCTGTGTTAAAGATGGGGAGCAATGGGCTGGCGCTGTGATTCAGTGGCAGAGCACTCGCCTAGCACGTGAGGCACTGGGTTCAAGCCTCAGCATCACATAAAAAATTAAATAAAGGTATGCTGTCCATCTACAACTATTAAAAAAAATTGGGAGCAATGATTGGGAAAGCTCCCTCCCTGTGAGGTTTTATGTGACTTCACCTGGAATTAGGTGTGAAGGAAAGAAAAGGAGTCCTTGCCCCACCAGGGCACGTGCTGGATGGAGATGTTAGACCTGCTAAACGTCACAGAGGAACGCCTGCTTACCTATTTTTAAGTTGTGATGATAACTGTATATTTTGGTAAAACAACAACTTGTTCACATTAGTGAAAGTTTGAATTTTTAAAACAAATAAAAGAGGTCAATAATTTTATTACCACAAGTGTTAAAATCTCAAAGACTTTCCTCAGGTTTCCCCCTTAGCTTTGCCATCCTCATCTTAAAATCTCTCTCCCAGTGAAGTCTGTGCTTCGTCCTGGAATGCTGTGTGGTCACAGATGACAAAGGGCTTTCTGTTAGAAAAGGCGATATCTAAGATTTTTACTTTGTAAGAAAGCTCATCTATTTGGTTCAATCTTCAGAGCCTCTGAAGTTCTTGCCCATATCATCCACACCCCCGCCAGAGAGGTGGCAGGGGCTTCAGCCTTGGCACTCCGTCAGAAGGAAATGCCCACCAAGGTGAGGCAATTCCTTACCCCCACTTTTGGGCTGTGATGGAGTCGGAGTTTGCAATGAAGCCGCAGCAGATGTCCATCTGGGTAGGGAGGGTGTGGTCATTGTGAACACAGCGAGGTTGGAACAGGACTGAGAGCAATCACATTGGACCACTCTTCTTCATTTTCAAACAATACATTGAAAGTCTGAATGATTTTATGGCCATACCTCATGGAGCTCCCCTAACCTCTAAAGAATTACTGAAGCATGGCTCTTGGATAAAATGTAGCCGTACTGTGGCTTCTCAGGAGAGAAGCAGAACTCTAACCACAATTCAAACTTTAAATCCAGAATTTCACTCGCTGCATGCCTGTGGTTTGGGGGGCTGATGCGGGAGGATTGCAGGTTTGAAGCCAGCCTCAGCAACTTTGCAAGGCCCTAAGCAATTTAGCTTTGAGATCCTGTCTCAAAATTTAAAAAAAAAAGGGGGGGTGCTGGAGAAGTGAGGATGTTGCTCAGTGGCTGAACATCCCTAGGTTTGATCCCTGGTACCAATAAATAAATAAATAAATAAATAAAATCCAGACTTTCACTAACATGAACAATTGTTCCTGTACCAAAATATACAGTTATTGTCACAATCTAAATATGTAAGCAAGAGTTCTCTGTGGGGTTTGACAGTTCTAATAATTAAGATATTCTTCTCTTGGCCCAGCCTCTCCTGGAAGCCAACCTATCATTCACCCACATCTGGTCTTTGGGGGTCATACAGCATCATCACTGAGGTCAAACTCAAACTCAAGGAACTGCAGAGCAACTACAAAGCAGTTCACCTAACAAGAAGTGCCAGTGATGAAGCCAACCTGACTCTACCCTAAGATTGAGATCCATAAAGTTTAAAAAAAAAAAAAAAAAAAAGTTCACTTCTGTTTTACTAAGATATTTATTTGGCCTGACCCTACTCTGAGGGCAAATCTTGTTGGGAATTCCTGCCTGTGCTCTGAACTCACACAGGCCTGGCTCTCCTTGACCAGATAACAACCCTCCCTAAAACCTCAGCGGTGCCTCATAAATTCCAACAGGAATCTCAATTTACTCCCTACCTTGAAATGTTAAGCCACGTAGGTCATTACCTGCTATCTGCCTTTGCATCACATCTGCCAGAACCCGTTAGCTGTAAGTTCCCAAGACATCCCCCCCCTTTTTTTTTTTTTTTTTTTGTAACTTTCTGTGCTATAAAAACCTGTCTTCCTGGAGAGCGGGGCTGATCCTGAGCCCAGTGTTTGGGGGGGGGCAGCTGCTGGCCAGCTCTCTTTGTGTACACAATATAAGCTTGCTTTAATTTTTTTTTAATATTTATTTATTTATTTTAGTTGTACACAATGCCTTTATTTTTACGTGGTGCTGAGGATCGAGCCTCAACCCCAGCCCCGGCTTGCTTTAATTTGATTTAAAATTGGAGTTGGTGGTCTTTTCTTTGCATCTTGGATCAACACCAGGACCTCAGCCCAGCAAGGGCTCCTGTGTGCTCGGTCCTGCCGTGAGCTGTTCCTTGTGGGAAGGAAGGACGTCAAGACAAACTTCCTTGGCAGGCTCTGAGAAGGGCCTGGGGGACAGGCAGCAGGAGAGCAGCTCTGCTGGCGCAGAGGGCCTGCAGGTTGGAGGACCGGGAGGGTGTGCCCAGCCTGCAGGGCATCCCCCTCCCCACTAGGGCCACCAGCTACGCAGAGGAACTTCCAGCGCCAGGCAGAGACTTCCCTCCAGCAGCTTATCTGGGGAAATCCAGAGCCGCCCTTCTGCCATAGTGCCCTCAAGCTTGAGAAGGACCGTTTTTAAAGTGTGGTCATCAGTTTAAAATTGTGTCTGCATTTTAGAAAACAAGGAATTGCTTTGTGTGTGTAGCCCCTCAACTGGAAATGGCAGGAATGCTTCGGCATGGATAGTTTTGTTTTATTGTACCCCCCTCCCTTTCCACGGGAGGTGGACAAGTCATTTTTTTCATCATTTGGTCCAGTGACTAGGGGCGGGTGCCCATCCAGGAAAGGAGAGTGTCCTTCAGGACCTTCTGGGCGGTGGCTGGGTGCCGTGGGTCACTCCAGTGCTTTCTTGGCCCGGGAAGCAGCGGCCTGTCCCGCGTCCCCACACGCCCGTCAGTGCTCACAGGACCACCAAGTTAGGGAACCCCTGACTCCACGTCCTTGCTGTGTGAGCTGAGCCCCTCCACCAGCGTCTTGGGCTGGTTCCTGGGCTCAGGCCTGAGTGCAGGCATCGGCCGGGCCCTCACCACCGACCGACCTCGCGGGCTGCTTGTCTTGTCTTGTCCCCTCACGACCTGTGACTGCTGTTTTCCAGGTGCGGCGTTGTTCTCTCCCACTGTCTCCCCTCTGTTGTCCAGGTGCCTAGGAGGACCAGCGCGGGGCCCAGGACGCCTCTCTGGCCGCTCTTCTCTGCCATGCACACAGCTGCTCTGCTCGGCTCTCACCCTCTTGAAGCAGCCGTGCTTGGGGTGGCGGGGGCTGTGTACTGTCTGTGTGAGAGAGCGCTGGCCCGCAGGTGGACCTCCTCAAAGGTCGGCCTCCTTCTGCCGTGGGGGCGTCTGTCTCTCTGAGGGTGACCCTCAGCTCCTGCCCTCTGCAACAATTAACAGCTCGGGCACTTTGCTTCTGGTCCTTGGTTCCAAGCCTGTGTAGGATGCATAGGCCGCCCTTGATCGCATTCCTGATCGCATTCCAGGGGGGAAGGACAACAAGCTCAAAATGCAGCCTTGGATCAGAGAGGCCAGTGGGCCTTCTTCTCCTGGAGCCAGGCCTTGGCAGGGGCGGTGCCGACTGCTGGGAGGTCCCGCCCAGATCCCTCCAGGGCCTCCCCCAACCAGAAGAGTCTGCTGCGTCCTGGGCTGCCTCAGCAGGCTCAAATACCAGTAAAATGTGTCATTCTGTGAGGGAAAATTTTTTTTTTTTTTTTTTTTTTTTTTTTTTGTGGTACCAGGGAATGAACTCAGGGGCACTTGACCACTGGGCCACATCCCCAGAACTTTTTAGTATTTTATTTGGAGACAGGGTCTCACTGAGTTGCTAAGTGCCTCGCCATGGCTGAGGCTGGCTTTGAACTCATGATCCTCCTGCCTCAGCCTCCCAAGTGCTGGGATTACAGGCGTGCGCCACCGTGCCCAGCTAGGAAAAAAAATTTCGAAAAATGCAATGCCATGCAGATTTACAACATTTGGCGCATTTACCAGTACATTTACTGGTATTTGAGCCTTCACAAGTTAGTGAAGTGGTAGTGAATCCTGATGTGCTGTCCTGAGGACATTCAGTTTCAGTGTCACTGCACCACAATGGCCCCTTGAAGCTCAGCAGGGCCCAGTGTCCCAGACTGTCTTTCTCTTAGACCCTCCAATCCAGAGCAGGGCCTGATGGAGAGGGAGGGATGGGTTAGGGTCAGCGTCTTCCGCGGCTGGTTGCAGGGAAGCCGTTAACAGGAGACAGCAGCATAAATATTCTTTACGAAAGCCTCTGAGTTTCTGCAGTCTTGTCAGTGCTGACTGCGCGTTCACAGTTGTTGAAAAGTAAGGACCAAACCCTGGAGGCCTGTGGGGCAGCCTGGGGAGGCAGCCTTGCAGGTCGACCACTCCCAGTCTCCTGTCCACCACCCAAGGAGGCACAACTTTAGATGGAGCCCCAGGACCCCTGACCCCCACTCCAGGTTGCCCGGGAAGTCCACTGCACAGAGCACATGTGGACAAGCGCCCAGGGGCACCCGGCCCCAGAGGCCCCCCCAGGTCCAGCAGTGGCTGAAGCTTCCTGTAGGCCATGGAGCCTCTCTGCTCCCAAGTGGCATCGCTAGCAAAAAGGCCTCTGCAGGACAAGAGCTTCCATCCTAACACTGAGGGGAAAAAAGAAAAGCCTGGTTACCAGAGGAGATTATTCTTCAGGAACACCCGTTTTCACAGATCAGAAATGGTACTGAGGAGACTGCTCCTGCTCAGCAGCAGGTCAGCTCAGAAAGGTTCCTGAGCACTTGTGGATTTGTTTCTTCTATCTATCTACCTATCTACCTATCTATCTATCTTATTTTTATTTGTGGGAGGTACTGGGGATTGAACTCAGAGGCACGGAACCACTGAGCCACATCCCTAGCCCTATTTTTATTTTATTTAGAGAGTGTCTCACTGAGTTGCTTAGCGCCTCGCTTTTGCTAAGGCTGGCTTTGATCTTGAGATCCTCCTGCCTCAGCTTCTGGAGCCGCTGGGATTACAGGCCTGTGCCCAGCTTGTTTCTTGGATTTTAAAACAAGGATGTGGGCTGGGATTGTGGCTCAGTGGTAGAGCGTTTGCCTAGCACGTGAGCAGCCCAGGTTCGATCCTCAGCACCACGTAAAGATAAAGGCATTGTGTACAACTAAGGCAAATAAATAAATATTTTTTAAAAAATTTTAAAAAATAAAACAAGGATGATAGACTAGGTGGTCACTATGTCACTTTTCACCAAGAGAGATACTAGAGCTACTGTGTTACACCAGCAGTACCACACAGGCACCAGCCAGCAACGACAGTTAAAACCTGATGCTGCTGCGATTAGAGGTGGAGAAGAGTCTGGAGCCCGGGGCAGCCTTCCCCCAGCTGTGGAATGGCTGATGCTTTCTAAGCACTCTGTCTGTCTGTCTGTCTTTTTCTTTTCTTTTTTTTTTTTTTTTTTTTTTTTTTGCACGGTGCTGGAGATTGAACACAGGACCCCATGAAATGCACAGCAAGAGCTCTACCATGGAGATACACCTCTATCCCTTTTTATTTATTTATTTATTTATTTATTTATTTTGTGGTAGCAGGGATTGAACTCAGGGGCACTCGACCACTGGGTCACATCCCCAGCCCTTTTTTGTATTTTTATTTAGAGACAGGGTCTCACTGAGTTGCTAAGTGCCTCGCCATTGCTGAGGCTGGCTTTGAACTAGCGATCCTCCTGCCTCAGCCTCCCAAAGTGCTGGGATTACCGGCGTGCACCACTGCGCCCAGCGACCTTTTTATTTTATTTAAAGATAAAGTCTGGCTGGCCTCAAACTTGTGATCCTCTGCCTCAGCCTCTTGGGTCATACTGGGATCACAGGCATGTGCCACGGTGCCTGGCTCTAAATAGTACTTCTCTGTGCTGAAGATAAACCTGATTGTGAATATTACCTGGAGGCAAGAAATAGTGCGAACTGGGCTTGGTTTCTCTAAAGCTCAAGGCAGAAGCAGGCGCTCTTTTTACCTACTTGCTGTGCATGGCAACACAAATTGTGTTTGTGGAAACAAATGTCCAGGCAAGTCAGCATGCTGGCTGGAGTCGATGAGGTCCCCAGCAAGGTGGCCTGGCCCTTGGTGTTGCGCGCCCCAGTCCCGCCTGACACCTCTCACCCTTGGTCTCCACAGCTGCTGCTCAGAGCTGATGTGGCCATGCGTCCCCCTCGGGCCAGTGGCAGGATGGTCCTCAGCCTCTGCTGCTGGGCTCTCTCGGTGCTGTGCGGACAAGGAGCACCTTCCACCCCGCAAGTGCCATCTCCAAGAGCCACACGCTTGCAAGTTCCGCCTGGCGCACTTTGGCCCCTCCTTGGCTCTATCGAGGCACTCTCCCCTGCGCCGGCCCAGTTTCCCCGGAGGCACTGAGCACCACACAGCGCGCTCCACTGCTCCATGAATCGGGAATCGCGGCCGTATCTCTCCCCTGTGCTGTGCATCCCAGTCCCCGAGAGAAAGCGCTGGCTCGGAGCAGGCGCTCAGCCAGTGCCAAGCGAGCGAGCAGCGTGCTCAAGGTGGGAGCCGGTGGGAACACACGATGGCCCATCAGGATGTCGGAGCACCTGGCAGTGTGCTGACAGCCACCGCAGGGGGACGCAGCTGACAGGGACAGTTCTACACCAGTCACCGCAGCCCTGAGCTGGCTGAGGGCAGAGCTCAGGAACAGGCGCTCTCAGGCCCGACTGGCCGCCTGGCTTTCCTGGCTGTCTCCTGGAGGCGGTTCCAGCTCGAGAGCCCTGGGGGTGCCGCGCCCCGTCTCCTTCCAGTGACAGAGAGGTGTGCAGACGCACAGCCCAGGCTGTCAGGAGGCGGCTGCGTAGAGGCACCAGGTTTGCGGGGTCCATACTCTCGACTGCCTGCCTCTTAGAGTGCGGTTAGCGCTTAGTAGGAATCATAAAAGTCTCATTAACAATTTTATTCCAGTTGGGCCGACATAACCAAACTATTTCAAATTTGTCACATTAAGACATTGTGACCGGGGTCTAGGGTTGTGGCTCAGTGGCAGAGCGCTCGCCTCGCATGTGCGCGGCCCGGGTTCGATCCTCAGCACCACGTAAACATAAGTGCATTGCATTGTGTACAACTAAAGCAAATAAATAAATATTAAAAAAAAAAAAAAAGACAATGTGACCAACAGGAAAGTAAGCTTCAGGGTATTAAGATATTCGGCGCTTAGTTTGTTACTGTTGACGTAGGCTTTTTCAACACTTGTTTTTGTGGCGGGGTCTCGCTGTGTTGCCCAGGCTGGCCTCCGTCTCCTGGGTTCCAGCGATCCTCCTGCCTCAGCCTTCCCAGTATGTGGACTCTGGCACGCACCAGCATGCCTTACTAATCCTTTAGAATTTCTGGGTCGGGGTGTAGCTCAGAGGTGGAGCACAAACCCCGTGCACAAGGCCCCCGGTGCACCCGCAGCCCAGCTAGTCACAGGCGACGTTCTGTTTTGGCTGAGCTCCACCGCCGGGCTCCGTCAGGTCCACGCGCTCCGCTGTGCTCAGACACGAGGCTCCCCTTGCGGAGGGAGCGCGGGGAGCAGTGAGTTGCAGCGCTCAGCGGCAGACCACGGCGCTCCTAAAGCCGTCTTGCCCTGTTGCATTCCAGCTGCTCCTCCCCGCAGCTACTGGCGTCCTTAACTCGGTCCCCAAGTCACTAGAGCCCCAGCGAACCCCAGACTGTGCTGGCCGAGCAGAACATCTGGTCTTGGCTCTGGAGGAAATTTCAGCGCAAACCCGTCAAAGGTCCGAGAGAAGAGACGAAAAGGAAGTCGCGGGAGGCCGCGGGGATCTCCAGGAATTGACCGCTGGGACCAGGAGCCGCCCAGGCGAGGCCAGCCCCAGGACAGGGGTGTTAAGGAGGTTCCAAGAAGGGCGGGAGCCCGACTTCTCAGCCAAGTGGCAGCCACCTGGGCCACCTGCGCCAGAGCCTCCGCCTTGGTCGACACTGTCAGAAAGGAACAAGAGACCTCCCAGCTCACCAGCAAGTTGGCCCCGGCTCTTCCGGATAACTCCACAGCAGAGGGCCAGTGTGACAGAGATGACCCAGACTCAGCAGGAGGTGACGCAGAGTCATCTGTCGCTGTTGCCCCATGCCGGCTTGAACGACACGCACTCGCTGGCTCCGAGGTCCCCGGGTCAGAACTCAGGAGCAGGTTAGCGGGGACCCACCCTCGGGCTCGCAGCCACCTCTGCCGGGGCTGTTGTCACCCGAAGGCTGCTCTGGGCTAGTGGACCTGCCTCCGAGGTGGCTCCCTCACTCGGCCTTGTACCCCGAGGCCTCCGCAGGCCCCTCGAGGGTCCCCACCACGGGCAGAGGGAGCAGGCCACGTGTCTGGGAAACGGAGGCAGCCGTGACTAACCCTAACCCTAACCCTGCAGCTTCTCACTAGGCAGTTCCACAGCTGACAGGGGCGGCATGTTAGTGACTAAGGTACAAAAACTAGGCCAGTGTGGGGGTGCACACCTGTCATCCCAGCAGTGTGGGAGGCTGAGGCAGGAGGTTCACAAGTTTGAGGCCAGCCTCAGCAACTTAGCCAGCCCCTGTCTCAAAACAAAAACTAAATTAAAAGGTCTGAGGCTGTAGCTCAATCATAAAGTGCCCCTGGGGTCAATCCCCAGTAGCCAAAAAAAGTTACAAAAATTAAAAACGCCCTCCCTACAGCTGCGCTCCATCACGGCAGCCCCACATTCCCAGCCAGACTCAAGGGCGACAGTGCCCACAGGGGCCCCACGGAGTCCTCTAGATTGTTCTGGTTGGCCTGGTGTCCACGATCCCAAGGGAGGGATTTGTATTTGAATGAATTTCACCTCCAAGGCCTAGGGTTACGTTTGATCTTGGAGGATGGGCACTGTGTTTTTTATGTTTGGGGTAAGGAAGAGAGTATAAAGAAAAGTCTCATCCAGTTTTACTCAAAAATAATTTAATGAGAAAGGGATGACTTTTAAACCATCATCCAAATTAAAATTCACATTCGCAGCAAGCTGTGCAACAGCAGGAAGCGGGCAGGGTCTGGAGTGGGACATGAAGGTATGTCTTTCCTGTGAGATTTTGACATATTAAAGATTCTGAAAACTCATCTCTTTTGGAGAAAAATATCCCCTTAATGTGGGCCTTCTGTGAGCAGAATGATGAGTGCAGTAGTTGTAATCTACCTGACACTCTCGTAAACCAAACTCAACTTTGCAAAAAAACAAAACCTGAAAGCATGGAAGGCGGAGACTCGGTGCATGCAGGGGCTTGTTTTTTACCCCCCTCGAGTTGGACAGGACCAGTTGACTGACATTTATGATCATCCTTGAACTAAAACTGTGATCTCCCTCCAAAGACACTGGGGACCTCTGCAGCCTCACCCCTGCACAGATCAGAGAAGCTGCCCCGACACTCTCCCGCCTTCAGCAGGTGGTTTCCAAGTCGCAGCCTCGCACGCTTCCCTCCAGAACAGGACTCCGGGGTGACATGCTTAGACATTGACCCTGTGAAGTGACAGAGCCAACCTGAGACCTGGGAGCAAGGAGCTGCACTGGAGAGAGGGCGCAGTGACTGCAGATGGTCTCACCTCCGCCCTGGCAGCCTGGGCACAGCAGAGCCAGTGAACATGATCCTGGGGGGCGGAGGGGGGACAGGGACTAGGAGCTGGGCGTATGCAGGGAATCCTCCAGGGGGGATCCCCCAGGGGACCTTCACGATAATGGTTTAAAAAAAAGTAGGAAAAATGCCAGGCACAGTGGTGCACACCTGTAATCCCAGCAGCTAGGGAGGCTGAGATAGGAAGATGGTGAGTTCAAAGCCAGCCTTAGCAAAAAGCAAGGTGCTAAACAACTCGGTGAGACCTTGTCTCTCAATAAAATATAAAATGGGGCTGGGAATGTGCCCCTGAGTTCAATCCCCTTACCAAAAAAAAAGAAAGAAAGAAAAAAAAAAGACAGTCACAAAACAGTACACACGGCATGATCCTAAGTTTAATGAAAGACAGAAAAGATCAAACCCCACACGTGTACTTTCACAGGCACAGAGACTTTCTGGAAGGGTCTGTGAGAACGGGGTGGGGGAGTTCACTGCAGAGGGAGAGCGGAGGCGTGTGTTCAACACAGTCCTGTGCTTTTCTTGTAACCATTCAGATATGGGTTCTTTCGACATTTTTAAAAAATTAGTGTTGCTTTAAACTTTGATTTCAAAACAGTGGGAAAAAGCCTTTTGCCCTGATCCCTGAAATGTCCACGAAACTATGAGGAGACAGTCAGGAAAACCAACTTCAGAAACTTGGAGGTGTCAGCACCCAGAGGCCACCAGGTAAAGTGGGAGAACAGAGCTGGGGCTGGTGACATAGGAGGGGACAGTCCAGCCCAGGCAGGGCCCAAAGCCACCAGTCAGAGCCCAGCAGATCGGGCACCCCAGGTATGCCAAGAGGCAGGGCCAGGCCCACGGGGTTGCTGCACAGCCTGTGGGAGGTATGAGGCCGCTGTGTCCTCCTCTCCCTAGGAGCGGGGGAGTCTTGTCAGTAGCCAAACCAATTGGTAATTGGCCAAAAACCCACCAGGCCATAGGACCCCACAGCAAAGCCAGTGGCTGCCCAGGGCCCGGCTCCCATAGGTACGAAGCGACATCTGAGCAGAGCTCTGTGCCAAGAGGGTGCAGAGGAGACCTAGGGGCAGAAGGAAGCTTCAGGACCAGAGACTGTTTCTGTGACGCATGGAGGGCACGTGCAGGGTGGAGGGCAGGGACAGCGCCAGCCCTGCAGAGGGACAGGGCTCAGTAGGAGCATGAGAGGGGAGCTCTCCCAGCAAGGTCCCAGGTGCCAGCAGAAAAGCATTGGGGACCGTGCCAGGGAAAGGCGGTGAAGGCCCCAGAACAGGCCCAGGGCACAGCAGCAACACTGCGTGGCCGGGCGCTGGGGTTCCGTCACTCCCGCAGCCTCCTCCTGCCCACGACCCAGCCTGCATGCCGAGGGGCTGCTCCAAGGTCGCCAGGGCATCTGAGCCAGCAGTTTCCCTCCAGACGGGCCGGAGCTACACCAGCTCGCCTTTCTCCATCTCCTTTCTCTTCCTTCCTGTCTTCTTGGATTTTGGGGGGGTCAGGTATCTGATTGAAGATGGAGGCAGTTTAGCTCTGGCTTTGGAGGAAACAGAACTGAGGAGCGGTGACTCACATTGTCTCTCTCTCTCTCTCTCTCTCTCTCTCTCTCTCTCTCTCACACACACACACACACACACACAGGCTGCTGCACCAGCCTAGTAACCTCCCTGCATGAGCTCAGCTCAGTGCCAACAGGAAAGAGGAAAGACTGTGGCAGCTCTGGATCTTGGATTCAAGGTCAAGGGCACTTGCAAACTGCAGCTTCAGTGACTGCAGCAAAATCAGCAACAAGTTCTTAAAGACACCAGGACCAAGCAGCCTACTGGCTGGAGGCTGGGCCTGAGCGAAAGCAGGTGTGCTGGGGACAGCAGATGGACAGTGGGGAGCTGGACCCAGCGCAGCGCAGCCCAGCAGCCTGACGGCGACCAGGAGCATGAGGAGTCCCTCAACAAAGGGAGGCAGGGCTCTGGTCTCCTTCCCCAGTGAGCCGGGGCCAAGGGTGCTGGGCATCGCATCAAGTTTGCCGGCAGGAACCAAGCAACGCTGTGGCACTCCCAGAATGCTAGGGATGGTTCTGCCACCGAGAAGAAGCAGGCAGGGGCTGGGCACTGGCTCTGGCACGTGACAGACTGTGTGGGGTGGGGACGGAGCACAGTGGTGGAAGTGAGGCCCTGGGACCCCTCCCCAGCTCCAGAAATGAAAAAAAAAATCACCCCAAATGAAATGTCCTCGCGTCAGAAAAGCCCCTGGGCCCGTCTGGCCCTCTCCAAGGGGGCCTCCTCCCAGCCAGGCGCTGTGGGAGCAGCCGCTGCGACCTGCCTGCCGCAGGCAGACGCCGAGGACAGACGCCCACGCGTCCCGGAAAACAACGCCTGCATGGAGCAGGAAGTGAGAGCGTGGAGCTGGGGGACACTGCGACGCGCGGCCCGCGAGCGCAGCGCCGTTCCGAGCCTCCTCTCGCACACGCCCCATGCACGCGGTTAACGAAGTGCACGCGTCTGTACCGGGATGACGAGCACGCGGTTCCCACCGTGGGTCCCGAGGCGCAGGGCCAGGCCTGTTAGCTCACGGCGCTTTCAGAGTGTTCGATTATCCACTCGATAGCGGCCCACCCCTGCAGCGACACAGAACAGGGCCACCGTGAGAGTCCTGGGGGCTGCAGGAGCCGGGCCTGCGCAGGAGGGGGCGAGGCCGGTGCAGACAGGGCAGCGCCCTGCCCGCCCTCCTCGAGCTCCAAATGACATTCCTACCGTGTCGGTGAGGCCACACCCCGCCCCAGCCTTGCCAACACTGCACCCCCTCAGTTGACACCGCAGGTCCTCGTCCCCCAGGGCCTGCGAAGGCAACCCTGATGTCCCAAACCCCAGGCCTGAGCCTGCTGCCTGGAGGCCAGCCGAGGCCCACCTGCAGCCCCACCCCCCACCCCCGCGAGGCTACCCGCTGTTTCTGGGCGTGTGGACAGACTAGCCCATCAGCCTCCTCGTAGCAAAGGCAGCTCCGGCAGGGAAGATGAGTCCCCGCCACCGCGCCCCCAGGCACAGGCAGCGACTCCTTAAGCTTCCACACCACCACCTCTTAGGAAGCGGGGCAGAAGAAAGCCCAACGTGGCTGCCCCGCTCCACACTGCTTGCTCTCCAGGAAGATCCGAGGGTTCCACTCACATCACTGGGCATCCCCTGTCCGTGCCCTCCTCTGATACTTTGTTCCTGCCAACTTTTGAAGCCACGCACCCGAGGACACGAAGTTGAGGGCACATCCTCCATGAAACTCCACGTTTCTTGGCCCTCCTCACCTGAGCAAAGTGGCTGCCTACGATGCTCAAATCTGGACTTTTCTCTTTTTTTTGGGGGGGGGGGGGTGGTATTGGGGACTGAACCCAGGGTCTCTTACACTGAGCTACAGCCCCAGCCCCTCTTATTTTTTTAGACAGGGTCTAACTAATTTGCCCAGGTGGCCTCCAACTTGAAATCCTCCTGCCTTAGCCTCCTGGGTTCCTGGGACTACAGGTGGGTACAGCAGAGCCTGCCTCAAATCTAACTTTTCTTAAATAAATAGGGTGGATAGATAGGTAGGCTCTGCTACTCGCCACTAGTTAAATAGGGTGGATAGGCTTGCTACTCGCCACTAGTTAAATAGGGTGGATAGGCTCTTCTGTTTGCCACTAGTTAAATAGGTAGATAGCTCTGCTACTCGCCACTAGTTAAATAGGGTGGATAGGCTCTGTTTGCCACTACTCGCCACTAGTTAAATAAATAGGGTGGATAGGCTCTATAGGCTCTGCTACTCGCCACTAGTTAAATAGGGTGGATAGGCTCTGCTACTCGCCACTAGTTAAATAGGGTGGATAGGCTCTGCTACTCGCTACTAGTTAAATAGGGTGGATAGGCTCTTCTGTTTGCCACTAGTTAAATAGGGTAGATAGGCTCTGCTACTCGCCACTAGTTAAATAGGGTGGATAGGCTCTTCTGTTTGCCACTAGTTAAAGATAGGCTCTGCTACTCGCCACTAGTTAAATAGGGTGGATAGGCTCTTCTGTTTGCCACTAGTTAAATAGGGTGGATAGGCTCTTCTACTCGCCACTAGTTAAATAGGGTAGATAGGCTCTTCTACTCGCCACTAGTTAAATAGGGTGGATAGGCTCTTCTGTTTGCCACTAGTTAAATAGGGTGGATAGGCTCTGCTACTCGCCACTAGTTAAATAGGGTAGATAGGCTCTGCTACTCGCCACTAGTTAAATAGGGTGGATAGGCTCTTCTACTCGCCACTAGTTAAATAGGGTAGATAGGCTCTTCTACTCGCCACTAGTTAAATAGGGTGGATAGGCTCTGCTACTCGCCACTAGTTAAATAGGGTGGATAGGCTCTGCTACTCGCCACTAGTTAAATAGGGTGGATAGGCTCTTCTGTTTGCCACTAGTTAAATAGGGTAGACAGATAGGCTCTTCTGTTTGCCACTAGTTAAATAGGGTGGATAGGCTCTTCTGTTTGCCACTAGTTAAATAGGGTGGATAGGCTCTTCTGTTTGCCACTAAAATAGGGTGGATAGGCTCTTCTGTTTGCCACTAGTTAAATAGGGTGGATAGGCTCTTCTGTTTGCCACTAGTTAAATAGGGTGGATAGGCTCTTCTGTTTGCCACTAGTTAAATGCAGCCCAAATGGGGCTTCACCAGTTGGTGACTTAAGCATGGAGATGTTAGGGGACAGATAGATGAGGATGGTGGAACACGAGGTTAAGAGAGCAGTTCTGTAAGATGGACCCACTGCACTGACCCCACGTGCTTTCTTTTCCAATAACCAATTTATCTCCATCCCTGCTGGCCTAAGAGGACAGGCTATGTCACATTCCTCAGCAAACTACCTGTTTTCTGCAGGAGAAATCCAGGCACAAAAGAATGTCCATCAGAGGCACCCAGACATTATTATTGGTGACCAGATCCTGAAACTTAGGGAGATAAGGATGATTCCTCCTGACAATAAAATCTATAAGATGTATGGTCAAGGATCCAGCTGGAACCCGTCAGCATGGGCCAAGGTGACCTACAGTTGCCACTGCAGTAGATATTTGAAAGTCTGATGTTACCCTGCTGTCATTCAAAGGTCAAGAGGTGGACCTGGGTGGGAGACTGGAAACTTCTCTGGGATCCCCAATAAAACGAGTGCAGGAGAGGCATGTGGTCCATGTCCTCTCTGAGAGGACCCATCCTCTCCCTTGAGAGTGTCCCCTTTCCCTTTTCCTATCCCTTCAATAAACTCGTTCCTGTCACTCTGAGTGACATGTCTGAAATCTTTCTACTTGATCTCAAGAATTGGGGCTTGAAGGGGGGTCTTCACACTGCCTCAGTTTCTCAGAAGACCCAGCTCTGTAATAGAAGGAAAGGAAGGACAGCCCAACTGATTCAGAAAATGAAGATGGAAAAGCCAGGGCAGGAGGGACGGACCAGGGGAGGGGCGAGCCCGCGAGGTGAGCCCAGGTGGAGAGCCCAGGCCCTGCTCTGGCCAGCAGAGCCACCTTTAACTCAGGGACATCCTCCTTCCCAGCGTCCAAGCTCATCCCACCAAGCTGATGGGGGGAAGGACACCTGGACCCCCAGGTCCATCTCTGCCTCTACCTCAGCCCCTGGGCACAGAGGGAGGCCTGTGGACAGCCCCTGGATCCAAACATCCCCTCTCACCTCCACAGAGCTCACTCCCAGATCCTGCCAGGGGGCACCACAGCTTGGGACACTCAACCACAGCACGTGCCGCCCCACAGCGTCGGAGCACACCACCCTCCTGCTGTCACGTGGTGGGCTCGCTTGCCTTTGCAGAGCCTCCAGAATTCGAGCTCTCTGAAGGGGTAGCTGTCCTGGCCGGGTTTACCGCCAGGTCTGCCCTACTCCCCATTAAGGAGAGCAGCCCTGTGGCTCCCTTGGTCTGCCTCTCAGGCCCTGTCCAGCCTCTCAACGCCACTGGTTTTGGATGTGACTGTGGGAAATGCTGTGGAATCACAAGCTCAGTGCAGATGGAGAGCACCTAGGAGGACTTCCAGGACTAAACACGTCTCCTGCTTCACTCGGCACTTAACATGCAGACTGCACACAGGGCCCTGGACTGCTACGCACCTTCTTGGCATTGGATGATATTGTGTTTGCCATCAGACTTTCCAGGTAGCTGCCCAGGCTAACCCCTTTCACGGTGATGATGGCTTCCTGTGTGAGCATGGTCCTGTGGGAGAGCGACAGGTGAAGCAGTGGGAAAGGGAGCCCTCACCACTGCTGTTCTGCGCGCAGATCCCAGGACAAGAAGGCTCACTTTCCAGGGTTCTCCGGATGAGGGGTGTACACCAACCTCTCGTTCACTGACACCAAGTTTGTGAGTGTGATCTTTAAAAAGAAAAAGAAAAAAAAAAACAATGACTTTAAGTTCTATTTCTCTTGCACTTCTTCTCAAACCATCTGCCCATGTTCTTCCACCCCAAAATTAACACTGAGCAGAGCCAGAGCAGATACATAGGCACCAAAGGCCCAACCACATCACATCCTAGGGACTCCATAGCTCAGCCCTTCCTGTGGGCAGCTGATCTCTTCTGAGCAGTGCTCTGGCCTCCAGGGTACTCCAAGCTGCCAGATGCCCCGGCAGGCACAGGGAAGGACAGTGCCCCGGTGAACAGCAGCGAGCTCTCTGCCCCTTGCACCAGCACCTGGTCTTGGGGCCCTGGCTCCTGGAACTGCATGGGACAGACCCCAGTATCCACAGAAAGACTGTGCAGCCTTGTCTCCTCGACGCCACCTCCTGGAAACAGACAGCTGCCTCGTTCAGCGAGGTGTCCTGCTGAGGCCCAGGGAAGAACTGTGACAGCACAGCACTGCGAGCAGGAGCTGCTGATGACGCCAATGTCCCCCTGTGGTGGCTGCGACACATGCAGTGAGCGGACACCTAGGATGTGGCTGGTGTGACTGAGGAACGGGATTTGATTTCATTCATTCCTAGTTAATTTGTTGAAATAGCCACATGTGGCCAGTTGGCTCCCACCCACGACAAGGAGATGCTGGGACTGTTATCAGTGTCTGACTCAATTTACCTCTTCTCCAGGAGCCAGCTCCGACACAAGACCTTTGTTTGTTTGTTTGTTTCGTTTGAGACCAGGTGTCACTTTGTTGCCCATGTTGGTTTCCATCTCCTGGCCTCTAGCAATCCTCAATCCTCCCTAGTCAGCCTCTGAAATAGCTGGGATTTCAGGAATGTACCACTGTGCCCAGCAAGACCATTTTAAAAAAATAAGTTTAAGTTGTCAAAAGCAAGATAACCCTTCAGCAGTGATAAACACTTATTTTCTGCTCATGTAATAATTTCACCAAAATCCTGTAATTTCCCTGCTCCTCCACAGCCGGCCAGCCTCTGCCTGCCTGGCCCATCTGTGTTCTGATACCAGGGTACACCTGCTATTCTGTCTGGGAAATTCTTGCAGTCTTCAAGCCCAGCCTCCCCTCAGCTCCTCCACAAGGTTCTCTCATGGCCCCTAGGGGGCTTTTTCCCTTGCTGTTTACCCACCTCCGTCTGCACAGGGTGGTCAGGCTGCCCATGGGGTGGTACACCAGTAAGGGCAGGAACGTCTAGCCTTGCATTCCCTGCCCCTAGCATGATGCCTGGCAGACAGCAGGCACCTGATGTGGTTAGTGGAACCAATCAATGAATGACTTCAACCAGTGCTGTGGCTCAAGGACAAAGCAGGCAAACCAGAGGGGACCATGAAGAAGAGAGCCTCCACAAGGAGCTGTGATGGGACTTTTCCCAGAATGGCCCGTTTCTATGGTTACTAAGAATAAGCGATATTTGTAATAAGCCATTTTCCTATCCTGTGCATTTTCCCCAACATGCTCTTTGAACCTGTATCAGCCCAATACCATCTATAACATTTTAACTAAAAGAAGTAAAAGAGGAGTGAAGAGGGAAAGTGGCTTTCAGCATGACCAGTAGGGCTGAGGGTGTGGCACAGTGGCAGAGCTCTTGCCTGGCATGCACAAGGCCCTGGGTTCAATCTCAGCATTGCAAAACCTGGAAACAAAATAGGCTCAGTGACACACATCTATACTCCCAATGACCTAGAGGCAGAGGCAGGAAGATCACAAAGTCTAGGGTAGCCTGGGCTACTGAGTGAGATCCTTTCTCAAAAAAATTAAAAAGGACTGAGGATATAGCTTAGTGGTAGAGCACCCCTGGGTTCAAGCCCAGCACCACAAAAATAAAAACGATTTAAAAACCACTAAAAGTCACAGCTGCTGCTGGGAATCAGGACAGTGATTCCAGGGGCTCCAAGGCCTACTGTGTCCTGTTGCCTCATCTGCCTGCTGATCAACCAGTGTATTCACGTGGTGACAGTTCATCAACATGGGCCTTGTCTTATTCCTTTTAACTGCCACATGAACGCTGTACATCTTCATGGGCTAGCATGTCATATACAACACAGGCATACACTGTGAGAGGTCTACATCAGGTGAGCACAGCTGTCTCCTCAAATAGTTGTTATCCTTTGTGTTCACAGCACTCACAATCTTTCTTCTGGCTTTTCTGAAATACACATCCATTCTCGTCATCCATAATCACACTGTGGAGCAACAAACAGCTCACAGACTTGGTTCCCTTATCTAATTGGACATGTGCATTTTTCTACATGCTTATTATATTTGTTTTTGTCTTTTAATTTTTTTAACTGGGAATTGAGCCCAGGGAACTTTACCACTGAACCACACTCCCAGCCCTTTATTTGTTATTTTGAGACAGGATCTCACTAGGTTGCTGAAGGTCTCCCTAGGTGCTGATATGGGTCTCAAACTTGCAATCCTCCTGCCTCAGCCTCCCAAACAGCTGAGAATACAGGTATATGCCACCACACCTGTCTTTATTATATCAGAATAAAAAGCAAAAAAAAAAAAAAAAAAAAAAAAAAGCAACTGAGGGGCTGGAGTTGTGGCTTAGTGGTAAGAGCACTTGCCTAGCATGTGTGAGGCCCTGGGTTTGATTCTCAGCACCACATATAAATAAATGAATAAAATAAAGGTCCACAACATCTAAAAAATATTTTTTAAAAAACTCAAATAAGTGAATTTCCTATGAAAATTAGTGCTCGCTGAGGCCAGAGCCAGGCTGGAAGTAAGATTAAATGAAGGCGCTACGCACCATCACCAGGACACAGCTAAGCACCGCTCTCCTAGGCCATTGCTTACATTGCTGGAACAAAGTTCCATTTTCTTTTCCACTGGATCCACAACAGAATGCTCTTTGATGTATGTCAAAGTCCTACTGGTCCCCAAAATCTAAAAAACAAAATGAAACTAGTATAGTAACATGCTAAAATTCCATTTGCTAATTAATTCAACTGTTTACTAGACAGTGATGTTAACTGGGAAATGGACAGAACGGACAAAGTCGGGTCTTCAGGGCACTTCCGTTCCCATACGTGACAGATGTTGGAAAAACTAACCGTGTTCAGAGCTGTGTGCCTGACAGCAACTAATACTTTGACAAAAAAAAAAAAAGAAAGAAAGAAAAAAAAAAAGAAAGAAAAAAGAAACAGGGTGAGAGATGGGGAAACAAATTAGCCCAGAAGGCCCATCTGCTGGGGCGGCCCTCGGGATGCATTCTGTGGGCGTGCGTGTCAGGCGGGAGGGACCTCTGACCCCAGCTGCGGGGTGCACGCGCTTACGCAGGAGCCTCTGGGCGCGCCAGGAGCAGCAAGGGGCCAGATGTCCCATCCAGTGACCTCCAGCGCAGCTCTTAGTTACCTGCTGACCGGTGTCCCCTCTAAGTCCGTATCTTGAAGCCTCAACCCACAGGACCTCAGACTGTGAGTAGGACGGGACGCTGGACCTCATCAAGTAAAACGAGGTCCTCTGCGTGGGCACCATTCCAGGACGGGCGGTGCCCTTGTCAGGACACCGTCACCTCGGAGGCCCTGGAGGAGGCCCGCCTGCGGACACCTGGCTGGGGCTCGGGCCTCCGGACCGGGACCCGCCAGGCGCCCCGCGGCCCAGCAGGGGGCGCGGCGACGCGGCGCCCCGAGGTCGCTCCAGGGCCGGGCGGGCGGCGGCGCTCACCGCGCGCACGAGGCCGGGCAGCCGCCACTCGGTGCTGAGCAGGCGCAGGCTGTGCAGCCGCCCGCGGCCGTCCACGCGGCGCTCCAGCACGTCCACGCCCACCACGCACGGGTTCATCGGGTTCGGGTACTTCCGCATGGCCGCCTTGATCACCGCGTCCCACGGGTGGCTGGCGGGAGAAACACAGTCAGCCGACGAGTCGCGACCGGGACGGCGGCCGCGGGCGGCGACGCAGCGCTGGTCCCGGGCTCCCCGCTTGTCCAGAGCGCCTACCCCAGGCCCAGCCCTGAGCCTGAGCCTCGCGGCCGCCGGCTCAGGCATAGCCGGTCCCACACCCAGCCTGGGGGCCACAGTGAGCTGCCCTTGGGCCAGGCCCCCTCACACCTGCGTCCCTAGCCCGGGTGCCGCGTGGTGGGCCCTGGGCTGAGGGTCTCCTTCATCTGACCCAGGCTGTGTCCTCTCCCCATACTCAAGGAGGCAGCATCCTTCTGTTGGGGCTGGGCCTCCCTGCAGAGAAAAAGCGCTCCCATCTCCGTGGCACGTGGCCTCCAGGTGCTGCTCCAGGCGAGAGGGACCCTTGGGCAGCCAGCACCAGGGTGTCCCTTCCTGCCTGGCTGCCACAGGGAATACAGGCTGGACCCTAACTTCCAGTTGGCCTTGGGGCCCTACATGACCACCTGGACATCTGGTAGCTCAGAATATTATCGTAGCATAGTAACACAACTAGCCGGGCGCAGTGGCGCACGCCTGTAGGCTCCGGAGGCTGAGGCAGGAGGATAGAGTTCAAAGCCAGCCTCAGCAAAAGCAAGGCGCTAAGCAACTCAGTGAGACCCTGTCTCTAAATAAAACACAAAATAGGGCTGGGGGTGTGGCTTAGTGGTCAGGTGTCCCTGAGTTCAATCGCCATTACCCCCCCCCCCCGCCAAAAAAATAAATAAATAAATAATATACCTGCCTTATATATGTCCTGAGCAAGCTACTGCTCCCAGCCACGCAAGTGCTGTCAAGCATCAACTACAGGACTAGAGTTGTGGCTCAGAGGTAGAGCGCTCACCTAGCACCTACTGGGCCCTGGTTCCATCCTCAGCACCACGTAAAAATAAATAAATAAAATAAAGGTATTGTGTCCAAATACAACTAAAAAATAAATATTAAAAAAGAAAGAAAGAAAAAGAAAAAAGAATCAACTACAGAAGTCCCCGGCTCACCGTTTTGGGTTTAGGATCTTTCAATTTCATGAAGGTGCAAATGCATGTCCAGTCATTCTGGTTCTGACTCTCGGTACAATACTCATAGAGTCACACTTAGTGCTCACGTATTCTGATGTCCATCATAAAATGGGCTTTGTGTTAGATGGTTTTGCCCAGGTGTAGGCTAAGGCAACTGTTCTGCACATTTAAGGCAGCTAGGCCACGGTGTGGAGTAGGGCAGGCATACTGAATGTATTTTCAACTGGCAATCATTTTATGTGCCTATCAGGATGTGACCCCATGGTAGGCCCAGGAGCAAGTCTGCTTTTTTTTTTTTTTTTTGGTACCGGGGATTGAACTCAGCGGCACTAGACCACTGGGCCACATCCCCAGCCCTTTTTTGTATTTTATTAGAGACAGGGTCTCACTGAGTTGCTAAGTGCCTCGCCATTGCTGAGGCTGGCTTTGAACTCGCGATCCTCCTGACTCAGCCTCCCAAAGTGCTGGGATTACAGGCGTGCACCACCGCGCCCGGCTAGCAAGTCTGCTTTGTTCCAATTTCTAAATTGTGCATGACCAAGCAGGCACATTTTTTTTTTTTTTTTTTTTTTTTTTATGGTGCCAGGGATTGAACTCAGGGGCACTCAACCACTGAGCCACATCCCCAGCCCAATTTTGTATTTTATTTAGAGACAGGGTCTCACTGAGTTGCTTAGCACCTCAATTTTTTGGTGAGGCTGGCTTTGAACTCACAACCCTCCTGTCTCAGTCCCCCAAGCCGCTGGGATTACAGGCCAGCACCACCGAACCCAGCCCCAAGCAGCCACGCTTTATTGTAAGAATGTGTTCAAATTTGTAGAGATAAAGAGAAGTACGAAGACATTTAAAAGTGTCTACAAGTCCTCTCTCCAACGATAACCATGTCAACTTTCTGACATGCATCTGCCCTTACATCAGCACAGACACCTTGGCTTCCTGGAGATGAGCCAGTCTGGGCATATGGTGGACCACAGGAACAGTGACCATCTAAAGGTCACCTTCCCACCATGCCCCCCTGCTCCTACAGGCTCACAACCCTACCACATCCCTAGAGCCTGTAGGAGCCCCAGGTGTCCTCAAGCTCTTCTTAAGGCTTCCCCTGCAGGATACCACCTCCCTCTCTGACCCTGAGCCCTGTACCGAGAAAAGTGAATACCTGTCCCCTGGCCTGTCTCCTGCCATCAGACAAGCCCCAAACCAGGTACACAGCTGCCACTGCTTTCCTGAACCCAGAGGGCTCAGGCCCATCTGATGGAGCCAACCAGAGGGGCCACCGCCATATAGTGGGCATGCATCTTCCCCAGAACCCCAAGGGGCTGCTGTCAAGCCTGCCAAACTGTCCTGGGTGTGCTCCCAGGATGCGTGCAGAGAGAAGTGAATCTCCACAATGCCATCCTATCTGCAGATGCACCCAGGCAACTGCACAGCAAGTGTGGACCCCACCCAAGCCCTAGGTGCATGCACACACATGGGTACACACACGTGCACACACAATGCATTTTTGCACACACACTCACCTTTTAAAATTTTTTTTAAATATTTATTTATTTGCTTTAGTTGTACACAATGTAATGCATTTATGTTTATGTGGTGCTGAGGATCGAACCCGGGCCGTGCACGAGCTAGGCGAGCGCTCTACCGCTGAGCCACAACCCCGGCCCACCTTTTAAAAATGGGATTGTGGCTCAGCGGTAGAACGCTCGCCTAGCACGTGCACGACCCGGGTTCGATCCTCAGCACCATGTAAACCTAAAAACCACATTGTATACAACTAAAAGGAAAAAAATACATATTAAAAAAATTTTTAGCTGATGATCCCCAGCATCAAAAGAGAAAAATTTGGGGCTGGGGATATAGCTCCATGGGTAGAGTGCTTGCCTCACATGCACAAGGCCCTGGGTTCAATCCCCAGCACCACCAAAAGAAAAGAAAAATTTGCCAGGGACGGTGGCATATGCCTGTAATCCCAGTGGCTGGGGAGGCTGAGGCAGGAAGATCTCAAGTTCAAAGCCAGCCTCAGCAACAGTGAGGTATTAAGCAACTCAGTGAGACCCTGTCTCTAAATAAAGTACAAATAGGGCTGGGGATGTGGCCCAGTTGGCTGAGTGCCCCTGAGTTCAAGCCTGGTACCGAAAAAAAGAAAAGAAAGAAGAAAGAAAAAAAGAAAAATTTACTGGGAATATACTCAATATGATTTGTTGCACATTTTTCATAACTGATTAATTTTCCTATATCAAAATGTTGTTTCAAAATATGACTTTGTGTGTGTGTGTGTGTGTGTGTGTGTGTGTGTGTGTGTGTGGTACTGGGAATTGAACTCAGGGGCGCTTGACCACTGGGTCACATCCCCAGCCCTTTTTTGTATATATTTAGAGACAGGGTCTTACTGAGTTGCTAAGTGCCTCGCCATTGCTGAGGCTGGCTTTGAACTCTCAATCCTCCTGCCTCAGCCTCCCAAGTGCTAGGATTACAGGTGTGTGCCACCGCGCCCGGCTCTAAATATGACTTTTAACAGCTGTATAATAGGTCATCCTATGAATATTCAACCAGTCTCTTGGGTAACTTATTTTGACTGCTGTCAATTTTGCATTATTGAGCCAGGACAAAAGTGAAGATAATAGATGTGTAAGGGAGGTAGTCTTCTAACATATCTAACATTTTTTTAGGATAAAGTTCTAGAAATGGAAGTAATAAATCCAATATCAGACATTATGACCATATTAAAGTTTTATTCCAGATCTGATGTCATTTTTAATATAACTGAATGACGATTAATTTACTCTGTCCTCATACAACTCCTGTCCTGTAGGTCAAAAAGTCTGCAGTAGACCCGATTAAAACCAGGTTTCCCAGCTCTCTATCCTATTTCTATGGCATTTAGTAGCCTATAAATTTTGAGGGCCCAATCTAGAATCCTCTCTTTAACAACTGCATAGGCTCAGTTTTCAAACCACAGAATCTTTTTTTTAATATTTATTTATTTGCTTTAGTTGTACACAATGCATTTATTTTTATGTGGTGCTGAGGATCGAACCCGGGTCGCGCACGTGCTAGGCGAGCGCTCTACTGCTGAGCCACAACCTCAGCCCCAAACCACAGAATCTTGTCACCAGGTTAATGCAGCCACTGGCTTTAACATAAAGGCTGAGGGCACAGAGAACTGGTTGGTCTTGGTCCCTCTAGAGCATCCTGAGAGCCAAGCACGGACACACTCAATCCCAGATCTAGGCAAAGAGAGAGAATCTAGATGCCTGAAAGCAGAAAGGGCCCCAACCACAAGAAAGGCCTTCTCCACAAACAGCCCATGGGCTGCTGGGCTGAGTTCCATGAAAGTCATTGCTTTAAGCAGAACGAACTATATCTTCCAAAATAAAGCTTAAAATCATCTAAATGTTAAGAGATGATTTGCATTACTTATCACAGATAATGCTTCTTTCACATAAAACTTTTGCATCTTTTTGGTTGATGATTTAAACAAAATATAACCTCCTTAAAATATGCACATAATTCCATTAATTACAGCAGGATGAGCCCAGAAGTTAACATAGACACACGTAGAACTGAAGAAAAGGGCACAATAACCATAACATCTTTAAAATAACAAGGCCTAAGCAGCAAGTCAGCAGCACTCCCCTGGGTCAACAGTCTGACACCCATTCAAGTGGCGAAACTCCAGGCTGGCGTGAGCAAGGGCTGGAAAGAGCATGGTAGACACACAGTGCTGGTGAGCACAGCAGCCAGGAAGTGGCCCATGTGGAAAGGCTGGTGACAGCCATGCCCCCATACTCCCACCACCAGGTTTAGGAAGATGGCGCATCTGTTGAAGTCCACTTTTAGAAGGAGTGGTCCCAGCGATACACTCGACAGTGGTGGGACCCGAATCCTGTCCCCAAAGGGAGGGATGACTCTGCTGCCTCCCACCTAGGCATGCCATCTGTGCCAGGGTGGCTGGCCCAGGGAAGGTGGGAGGACAATCCTGGCTTCCACACCGGGGCTCTCTAGGCACAGCTGGGGTGTTACCCGAAGGAAGAGGAAATTCCATCAAAATCACCAAAGCCACCCAGGGGCAGGGGCAGAGACACAGGAGACCAGCAGGGCTTCCGGAGGACAGTCGGAGATGGCACCAGGTACTCAGCATTCCAGTCCAATTTTGCATATTTCTGAAATTTCCATAACAAAACTTTTTTTTTAAGTAGGTAGCCACAAATAAGACAAAAAGTTCAGCTACATCCTACTGCCCAAAGGTTCTTAGGCCACAGGCTGGGGCTCCAGGACCCTTTTAGGAGATGACTGTCACAGTGCCACTGAGACATTACTGGCCTTCACTGTACTGATGGTTAAACTGATGTTGCAAAAGCAATGAGGGAAAGTGCTGGAATATCGCCAGCGGTCAAGGCAGGACTCCAACCACAGCCCAGGCGCTGTGCTGCTCAACCCCGTACACCCAGAGAAACAACGCCAGCTCCTCTTAGGAATGTCTGTATGAAATGGAAGAACAACTAACTGTACTGCCACTTAATCCTTACGTGCTCTCCTCTCTGCTGTTCTGTGTGAGGCACAGAAAGTGCACCAGAGGCCTACTGCAGCAGACCAAGCTCCCTGGCCAGCATGGGGCCACTGGGCAGCTGTTCAGGCTGGGAGACCAAATCACCACCCAGGCCTATGCCTGGAAAAACAGCACACACACTGCTTATTCCAACTTGGGATTTGGCAGACTATTCTAGAAAATTGATAAACTAAGCCTGTTCTTTCAAGACAAACAGTGGTAGTATTTGTTGCCAAAGATAGAATTTGACGAGAACTGGAATTCTAGGAAACCTGTCTTGAGCACGCTCACTGTAGCCTTCTGCAACACAGGTGAGCACTGCACTCCAACAGCCCGTGCAAATTCACGGAATCACACTCACAGGAAGCCCTGGGATTGGAATGGAATGGAGCTGGTTCTTCTGATCATTACAGTTTTGTTTCAGATTTTATTTTGCAAAAAATGTCACCATTTGTTCTGTCACAGCAGCAAGGAATAGCCACAAATTACCAGCTACATTCCTGTGTGAGGCTGGGGTTCATGCACAAACTTCAACCGAAACAAAACCGCACAACACAAAATGCAGACGCAGGTTGAGAATCGAGCTATCTTCTGCTAATCCAGACTTCAAATATTATGTTAAAAGTGCCACTCTTGGGCTGGGGTTGTGGCTCAGCGGCAGAGCGCTCGCCTAGCACGTGCGCGGCCCGGGTTCGATCCTTAGCACCACGTAAACATAAATGCATTGCATTGTGTACAACTAAAGTGAATAAATAAATATTTTTTAAAAAGTGCCACTCTTGCCAGATGCGGTGGCACATGCCTGTAATCCCAGCACTTGGGAGGCTGAGGCAGGAGGATCGCGAGTTCAAAGCCAGCTTCAGCAATGGTGAGGCCCTTAGCAACTCAGTGAGACCCTGTCTCTCTAAATAAAATACAAAAAAGTGCTGGGGATGTGGCCCAGTGGTCGAGTGCCCCTGGGTTCAATCCCTGGTTCAAAAAAAAAAAAAAAAAAAGTGCCACTCTTCCTGCCGATTTTTGGAAAATGTAGCTTTTTTTTAAATGTTATATTAGTGTTATAAGTCTGTTATTGTTCATTATATGAATTAATGTTTAAATTGTAGTTTTAACATGGTAAGTGTTGATAGGCATAATTCATATGAATAAAACTATTAGGGGTCTCCAAAAATGTGAAGTGGTCCTGGGGTTGAACAGCTTGAGATCTGGTGGTGGCTTCGGGCCCTTGACTAGTGGAACAGAAACATACACGGGGTTGACTACTGCAGTGAGCTTTGTAAGGGGAAAATTTAATGTCTCTGCAAGAAGACAAAGGACAAATTATGGCATATTCATATGATGGAATATTATACAGCTATTATAATCAATCCACACATACATCTATACACCTATATACACACACACACCTATATGTGTATTTATATATAGGTATATGTCTGTCCATATTGATGTAGGTATCTATTGGTACCAATATCAGATCACATAGCTATCAATATGGACAGATCTTAAAAACCTACTGTTGAGAAGAAAAATTTCCAAATGATCTGTCCAAGGTGATGCCATTGATATCTATTTCAAAAAAATGAATGCATATCTTCTGTGTCCACATACGGAGATGTACATACATGGACTGGACTTTGGCACACAGACCCAGGCAAGGATGTCCACCAAACTCACCATCTCTTCCGCCTTTGGAGAGAGGAGGGGAGAGCAGTAGGGAGGGATGACTGGGTATGCAGGATGATGGCAATGGTTCTACAACTTACTAGAAATTTAAATTTTCTGTAGATACTGAAATTATGGAGGGCTGGGGATATAGCTCAGTTAGTAGAGTGCTTGCCTTCCGTGCATAAGGCCCTGGGTTCAATCCCTAGCACCACAAAAAAAAAAGAAAGAAACTGAAATTATGAAATTGTACTATTTAAAACAGGTGACATATTACAGATAGGAGTTGAATGAAATATAAATTAGATTTAATAAAGCTTAAAAATGAAGTGGGCTCACACCTACAATCCTGATTTGGGAGACTGTGGCGGGAAGACCACAAGTTCTCAGCCAGCCTAAGCAACTTAGTGAGACCCTGTCTTAAAATTTAAAAAATATTAAAAGTGCTGGGGGTGTGGCTCAGTGGTAGAACACCGCTGGCTTCAACCCCCAGCACCAAAAAAAATTTTTTTAAAAATTTTTTTAAATAAATGGTTGGCAGCTACAAAAATGGTCAAAAATTTCAACAGTGACTATTCACAGCTGACGCTGATCAGCCAACATTTCAAGACGTGCTAGGGCGGTCCTTCTCAACGGGTCCACAAGGCAATCCATCACCATCATCCCCCTGCGTCCTGAATTCAACTCCTACCTGCATGCACCCCACGAGAGAACAGCTAGAGAAGCACAGCAAGCGGTGCAGAGCGATGCATCCTATCAGATCTAGACACTTAATTTAAAAAAAAAAAGTTTCAGAGGTTTTCAAGGTACGTGGTAAATATTTACTATGATTTTACATGTACAAAAGGCCAAAGAATGGCAATTCCATTTCAAGCAATAATCTCTCACGCAAAAACAAAAGGCTTCTCTTAAGTGGGGTCGGAGAATTTTAAGATCTTGTTCCTTTAAAAGACAGTAAAGAATGCCTTCGGACCAGTGACTTGGAGAAGGCCACCACTCAGGTCAGGAGGGCACCTTGGAACAGCTCCTAGGCTGCCCGAGGCTTCCATGACCGCAAGTGAACTCGGGGCCAAGGTCCCCTAGTGCCTTCTTCCCGCCGAGCTTCCTCGTGGGCCCGAGGCCCCTGGGACCCTCCAAAGAGCTGTTGGATGTTGAAGACGCCTGCTCTGCACGACCTCGGTAAGGCCCGAGCCGGCTCTGCGGAATCCCTGCCTGGGACTCGGCCCGCTGCACGGGAGAGTGAGGGCGCCGCGGTCTGCCTGCCCACTCGGGGAGCCAGGGCGCCGCCATCCGCCCGCCATGCCCCCACTCGGGGAGCCAGGGCGCCGCCGTCCGCCTGCCCACGCGGGGAGCTAGGGCGCCGCCATCAGGCCTGCCCACTCGGGGAGCCAGGGCGCCGCCATCAGGCCTGCCCACTCGGGGAGCCAGGGCGCCGCCGTCCGCCTGCCCACGCGGGGAGCCAGGGCGCCTCCATCCGCCTGCCCGCGCGGGGGATCCAGGGCGCCTCCATCCGCCTGCCCACTCGGGGAGCCAGGGCGCCTCCATCCGCCTGCCCACTCGGGGAGCCAGGGCGCCGCCATCAGGCCTGTCCACCCGGGGAGCCAGGGCGCCGCCATCCTCCTGCCCACTCGGGGAGCCAGGGCGCCTCCATCCGCCTGCCCGCGCGGGGAGCCAGGGCGCCGCCATCAGGCCTGCCCACTCGGGGAGCCAGGGCGCCTCCATCCGCCTGCCCACTCGGGGAGCCAGGGCGCCGCCATCAGGCCTGCCCACTCGGGGAGCCAGGGCGCCGCCATCAGGCCTGCCCACTCGGGGAGCCAGGGCGCCGCCATCAGGCCTGCCCACTCGGGGAGCCAGGGCGCCGCCATCAGGCCTGCCCACTCGGGGAGCCAGGGCGCCGCCATCAGGCCTGCCCACTCGGGGAGCCAGGGCGCCTCCATCCGCCTGCCCACTCGGGGAGCCAGGGCGCCTCCATCCGCCTGCCCACTCGGGGAGCCAGGGCGCCTCCATCCTCCTGCCCGCGCGGGGAGCCAGGGCGCCGCCATCAGGCCTGCCCACTCGGGGAGCCAGGGCGCCGCCATCAGGCCTGCCCACTCGGGGAGCCAGGGCGCCGCCATCAGGCCTGCCCACTCGGGGAGCCAGGGCGCCGCCATCCGCCTGCCCACTCGGGGAGCCAGGGCGCCGCCATCCGCCTGCCCACGCGGGGAGCCAGGGCGCCTCCATCCGCCTGCCCACGCGGGGAGCCAGGGCGCCTCCATCCGCCTGCCCACTCGGGGAGCCAGGGCGCCGCCATCCGCCTGCCCACTCGGGGAGCCAGGGCGCCTCCATCCGCCTGCCCACGCGGGGAGCCAGGGCGCCGCCATCCGCCTGCCCACGCGGGGAGCCAGGGCGCCGCCATCCGCCTGCCCACGCGGGGAGCCAGGGCGCCGCCATCCGCCTGCCCACTCGGGGAGCCAGGGCGCCGCCATCAGGCCTGCCCGCGCGGGGAGCCAGGGCACCGCCATCCGCCTGCCCGCGCGGGGAGCCAGGGCGCCGCCATCCGCCTGCCCACTCGGGGAGCCAGGGCGCTGCCATCAGGCCTGCCCGCGCGGGGAGCCAGGGCGCCGCCATCCGCCTGCCCACTCGGGGAGCCAGGGCGCTTCCATCCGCCTGCCCGCGCGGGGAGCCAGGGCGCCGCCATCCTCCTGCCCACTCGGGGAGCCAGGGCGCCGCCATCCGCCTGCCCGCGCGGGTTGCCAGGGCGCTGCCATCCGCCTGCCCGCGCGGGGAGCCAGGGCGCCGCCATCCTCCTGCCCACTCGGGGAGCCAGGGCGCTGCGGTCCGCCTGCCCACGCGGGGAGCCAGGGCGCTGCCATCAGGCCTGCCCGCGCGGGTGCCCGCACCGGGTGAGTTCTGCGCCGGGTGGCCCGGAACCTCTCCCCAGGACTGCCGCCCCCACCCGCGGTCCCGCGCAGCGCCGGGCCCAGTGGCTGCATGCCAGGCTCCGCCGGACTCGGCCCAGCGACGGCCCAGGAAGGGGGGCGCCCGACCTTCTCGGGATGTCCTGGGAGGGAGCCGGGGTCCTGCAGACCCCACCGCGGCCCGCGGCCCCGCCTCACCCGAACACGTGCTCCGAGCTCCAGACCTTCATAGCCACAGCCCCGCTTCTCCGCGCTCCGCACTCTGGAGGCTGCGCGCCTAGCGCGGCGGGGGCAGGAACGCTGCAGTGCTAGGAAATGCTCCGGTCACGTGACCACGAGGTCCCTGCTGCTAAAAATAGGGAAGCGTGAGGCTGCGTGGAGGTGCACACACTGCACCCTGCAAATGCCAGGGCCAGGCTTCTGCAGGTTGTCCGAATTCTCCCAAAGCCCTGTCCAAAAGCCCTTGTTCCCATGGGGGGGGGGGGGGGGGCGGGGGACCGGGAGGATACCGTGGAAAACAAAACCTTCTAACCCCCCAAGATACTCTCTACCTGAACTGGGTATTGAGTAAGCGAGAAGCGCGAAGGGATGCCCATTATAGGCAACCCAGGGAGGAGACTGCATAGACAGAATGCCCATCCTTTACTGCTGGGAAGATGCAGTCCTGTCGTGAGGGGGCTCTGACCCAGGAAACAAGGTCCTAGGACCTAGCAATTGAAAGAAGATGCTGGGGGGGGGGGGGGGGGGGGGTTGTGTGGCTCAGCGGCAGAGCGCTCGCCTAGCACGTGCGCGGCCCGGGTTCCATCCTCAGCACCACGTAAACATAAATGCATTGCATTGTGTACAACTAAAGTAAATAAATAAATATTTTAAAAAAAAAAAAGAAAGAAAGAAAGAAGATGCGGGGCACGGTGGGAATATTGGCCATTCTTTCTTCAGAGGTGGCCGTAGTGTTTAGCCAACCCAGGCATATGCTCGGAAGTTAATGTTTATGACCACGAGTCTATGCTGAGTCAGAGTGTTTCTGGCTTTATTAACCATAACATAGCTGGTTCCCCGCCTATGGTTCCCTACACACTAAAAACGACATAGCCCGCAGGCAGCTGGGAGCATAAGTGCAGCCATTTGGGGGCCTGCCCCAACAAACTCATGTACAATTGGTGGGAATGGTACTCCAGGAAAAGAACTTGACAATGTCTGTCACAGAGTTCATCCTAAAGTCCCCTGGTAAACAAAGTGGCCACTTGTGTTCACCAATTTCCTTCATCCTAAACAGAAATAAATGTATATACTTAGGACAGGAGGTAGGTTTGCAACTTGAAGCCTGGGGCTCCCTGAAAATTGGGCCCCCAGCCCTCCGCGACCTTGGACAATAGGGATGCTTCCTCCTCAAAGATAACATTTCAAGAAAATGGCTCCCAAATCCTCCAGAAAAAGTATTCCAGGTTGTAAATACAAAAAAACAGGCCTTTTTAGCTCTTAAAAAGACACGTACATACATCTCAACAAGATGTAAGTTCACAATTACAAATGTTCTAAAGTAAATCTTCTAAGAAAGGGGAGCCTGTTTCTTTTCTGCCCCAAGGGGAAATATCAAATTTTTTTGAAGTTTACCCTGCACTGCCAACAGTAGTCCAACTTCAAAGTTGTGAGATGCTGGTTTGGAGAAGAGAGAAGCCCTCTCCAGGGCAGATGTGTAGGGCAGGCCCATTGTTAGGTCATTGCTGACTTTCAACCCCTGGAGCAGGGCCTGTTGGGGAGTGGCCATGAGAGCATTTATGTGTAATGAGTCAAGGAAGTGGAAAGAGCGGACAGTGGGCAGCAGAAATACCCAGGTTAGGATCCTGGCTCCACCATCTACTGTGACCCCTACCACCTGTGGCTGTACACTACAGTTCCCTTCAGCTGGTATTATTCTCCCCGTTTTACAAATGAGCAAATGGGTTCAAGGAAGTTTCACAACTCTTCCATGATGGCGGGCTTGGGGATAAACTAGGGGAGAACTCAGATTTGCAGGATTCACCCTTCACACATTGCCACAGTGATTGGCAGCTGTGGGGAGCCATCCAAGGGTGGTGTGTGTGAGCTGGAACTGGACTGACGTCGCTGCCTGATTGGGCTGTGCAACTGTGTGCACCGCTTCTCCCACTCTGCCTAGGATCCCACACAACATCTGAGATGGCTGTGACTCTCCAAGATGTCAGTCAAACTGCTGACCACCAGATATCACCAAGCAAGACTCCACCCTCCGAAATCCAATCCCTTGCTTTATTTGGGTGGAATATTCTATGAATGGCTTCTCCCCAATAAATAGGGGGTTTCAGATGTGCTTGCTCTCTTGACTACCTCTTGCCTCTTCCCTGCCTCTTGCCTCTTGCCCCTTGCTCTCCTTGCCCTCCAGTTTGAGAGATTAATTCTTAAAGCTGCAGGGCAGTCCTGAACCCTGAAAAAGGTATTTTCTGTGTTTGTGTGTGTTTTAATATTTTATTTATTTGCTTTAGTTGTACACAATGCGTTTATTTGTACGTGGTGCTGAGGATCGAACCCGGGTCGCGCACGTGCTAGGCAAGCGCTCTACCGCTGAGCCACAACCCCAGCCCTGTTTGTGTGGGTTTTTTCGTTGCCAGCCCAATCCACCCAGAATGAATCTGATTCCATTGCAGACTGTGACAGGCAGCTCTGAGCAGGTCCCTTGCTGAACGTGTTCTGCGTGCTGTGCACTGCTCGGGTACTGCACTTGAAGACGAGGAGATGTCACGTGTGTTCCAGGACACACCAGTAATTGGCTGCCCCGAATTCATGGCCACATCTGACTGACTCCAAAGCTTGGTCTTACTATTTATTTTGCCCTAGGAGTGGGAATAGACTCATCCAACTTGTTTCCTCACCTGTAAAATCAGGATGGTAATTAACCACCCACACCAGTCTGTTGTGAAGATTAAATGAGTGGTGCATGGATATACCTGTTAAATGATATTTTCAGATCATCCAGGCCTCCTGCCACTAGCTCAGATTAGCCAGAGAACTAACTATTCCTTAGCCTTTTATTTCCTAAGTATTCTGAACAGGAGACACTTCAACCACCCTCAACAATGAATCCCATTATTTCCTAGAAAGATACCCCCAAGCCTGGAGGCTGAGTTCTTTGCATGATCATGATTGTAACTTCAAGCATTGGTTGTGCCCTTGCTATGGACCAGAAACCGTTCAATATGCAAAACAACCCTTTGGATGCATACTATGTCACCACCCTGATTTTACTGGCCAGAGGACTAAAGCACAAGCATACACTGATGGGACAGAAGATCTGCAGTGAGAAAGCAGGAAGAGCAGAACCCAAATGTGGTTCTGCTTCCTTGATTGCTCAAATCTGAAGAGGTTAGTAACTGACCATGATAAACATTCACCATTTTGCCTAAAGGCAGAAAGCTATGCATTGACTTATTTCTCTGCTCCTCTCACTGGGGTGAAAAACTTTTGAGATTGGAAACTACATCATTTTTCATTTTGGTATTTCCAGAGTCAGACACATAGCAGATGCACAGTAAGGAAGGAAGAAAAGTCACATCCCTGCGGTGCTGTGCTGGTATCTTTGTCTTCTGCCAAAGTCCCCCTTTCTAGCCACATCTCTTACTGCCCCTCCCCCTGTTCCACAGTGGTCCACCTGGAAGTCTGTGAGGTCGATTCTTTTTTTTTAAAATATTTATTTATTTACTTTAGTTGTACACAATGCAATGCATTTATGTTTACGTGGCGCTGAGGATTGAACCCGGGCCGCACACGTGCAAGGTGAGCGCTGTGCCACTGAGCCACAACCCCAGCCCTGTTAGGTCGATTCTTGAGCCCCATCTCAGACCCTGGCAGCACAGCATCTCAGGACCAGGAGTTTGTGGTTTAACAAGCTCTCTGGGAGACACTGATGATAAAGAGCACCTGCAGTCCAAGATACAGTGACTGTCCATCCTTGGGTGACAGGGTTTCCCACACACAGCCATTGTCCTGTTCCAGGTATCTGTTCATCATATTGTTTCCTCCACCCAGGTGCCCACCTCCAAACTGCCCTGGAAGCATCTGCCAGGGCAAGAGACCAGAATGTGCAAAGGCCCAGAGGTATAAGGGGTGAGACACTTTCAGAGAAATTTAAGGCATTACTAAGGCTGGACTGTACAGCCCACTGCAGGACATGTGGCAAGAACTGAGGCTAGAAAGAGGTACAGGAGCCATCACACAAGGGCTTGCTCTTTCCTCATGGAGCTTTGATAGATTTTAGAGTTGGTGGTGACGGAGGAAAAACAGCTCCAAACACAGGCTAGATGCAAGAAGTGGGCCTGGCTGGCTGTGGGTCAGATGGAGATGAAGAGGAGCAAAGCGGCCGGGCGCGGTGGCGCATGCCTGTAATCCCAGAGACTTGGGAGGCTGAGACAGTAGGATCACGAGTTCAAAGCCAGCCTCAGCAATGGCAAGGCATTTAGCAACCAGTGAGACCCTGTCTCTAAATAAAATACAAAAAAGGACTGGGGATGTGGCCCAGTGGTTGAGTGCCCCTGAGTTCAATCCCCAGTACAAAAAAAAAAAAAAAAAGAGGAGCAAAGTGAGGAAGGCCTCCTTTCTGAGAAGCCTTGACTTCCTTTCCCCAGTGCAGGGTAAGGATTGACTCGGGATGCTGGGAGTCCGTGAAGACCTCTGCCCCAGCACCTATGGTCCCCTAGTTGGTGTGTGTAGTCTGTCGCCTAGCTGAGTGTCCTGGTGGATGGGCATGCATATGCTTCTCATCTCTGTATTCCCAGTACATGGAAGGAGGAGGGCTTGACAGAGGTTTCTTCAATGAAAAGGAGCTACCTGCTGCAGCTGCCTTTTAAGAGGTGAAGGCTGCTGGGATGGGATGGGCAGAGCAGTGGGTAGACCCGGCTGCACAGGGTGAGTGATCATCAGAGCAGCTGCTAGGCCTGACCCTCCCACTCGGTTGTGTTTTGTTTTTGACAGGACCTGGACAGTGTGACCTGGACATCAAGAAAGTGGACTCTGCCGGGCGCGGTGGCGCACGCCTGTAATCCCAGCACTTTGGGAGGCTGAGGCAGGAGGATTGCGAGTTCAAAGCCAGCCTCAGCAATGGCGAGGCACTTAGCAACTCAGTGAGACCCTGTCTCTAAATAAAATACAAAAAAGGGCTGGGGATGTGACCCAGTGGTCGAGTGCCCCTGAGTTCAATCCCCAGTACCACAAAAAAAAAAAAAAAAAAAAGAAAGTGGACTCTCCCCAGGGGATGCAAGTGTACAGCCAAGAAGGAAACCACAGAAGTAAAGGAGTCAAGGGGCAGGAAGAACAGCGGAGAAGTGGCCCCCAGGACAGGTGAGAGTAAGCGAGTGCTCCCTGCCCCTGGGCAGCGGGGTGGGACCTGCCAACAGGCTCATGATCAGCCAGGTTTGGGAAGAAGGAAGAGGGCTCCTCACCCTCCTTCGCTGTTGTCACTATCACCTACACCTTCTCCATGGCCTGGCTCTTGCTACAGCATCTCTTGCCTGAGTTCTGGGTGCATTCAACGTCCACGTGGATGATCCACCAGAAGCCGCGGCTTGTGACCTGCGGATGTTGCTGACTTCAGCTCTTTATCTCCACGTCACTTCAGTCGCCGGTGCACCACCAGGTCCACATCCAGGGCCTTGCTGAGTTTTGCATTTTTTTCCACCAGAGGAGAGAGAGATGTTTATTCTGATTTAAACATTACACAGTGCACATGTGTATTGAAATATTGCACAGCACCCTGTTAAAATGTACAATCTTTATGGTTTTACGTAGCAATTTGAAGATCTCAAATTCCAACATCACATTTTAGGGATGCTCTTACTAAGCCTTGTCTTGTCTGAGCACCTGCATCTCTGACTCCCAACCATGGCTCAGGAGGACCCACTCACCCTCATTTCTGGACTGGGGATCCAGACGTGGGCTGAGGAGCCTGATGTGACCCAGCACTGGCTACAAAGACAGAGTCTGCTGAGAAGCTGTGCAGGAGGAGATGGAAGGAGGGGGACAGAGCTCCTTGGTCCAAAAATCAAGTCCTAAGAAAACTTCTCTTCTATTACTTAACGTCTGGAATTGTGCAGTCCCCTTGCTAACAGCAGAAGGATAAGTCAACACCAAGAAGGAAAGAATAAAGAAGTGATCCTTACAGACACACTGAGCTACTTCTGTCCTAGTCCCGCAACAAAATACACAAATTGGGCGTTGGAAAAAACAGGAATTTGTTGCTTACAGTTCCAGGGCCTGTCCAGTTCCAGACCCGGGCAGGGACAGGCAGAGCACCTGACTGAGTCAGAGCTGTATATTGATTGGCGAGGCTGGAGGCCAGGGCTGGAGTGAGCCTGCCAGGTGCCAGCTCCTGCTAACCACGCACAGGTGACTACAGGCAGGTGGGTTAGCCTCTGCGTAGCAGGGTTGAGTGGACCTCACATGGTCGCCAGTCCTGGACAGTGTCGGAGCAGGGTGAACGCCAGTCCACAGGGCTGCTAAGACCTGGCCCTTCCCCCGGGCGGGGGGGGGGTGGCTCAGGTGCCTCTGTGCTCCCCCACGCCACCCCTGGACCCTCCTGCGACGTCGTCTGTTCTGGAACTCTCCGTCTTCCACCACCCACACCCCATCCTGATTATCAATATGGCCAAGTCTTTCCAACTTAGAAAAACAAAGCCAAAAATCTCTCTTTGACTCTGCTCCTGCCAAGGGTCCTTAAAGGAGTCTCAGGGTTCAAGTTCACTCACTCATTGCCTTGTCCATCCCTGAGGAGCCAGGCAGGCTGTTGGGCTTGTGGGGAGAAGGGTGGGAGCCTCGATCACCCACAACTTAAAAACACATGTGTAGCCGGGCGCGGTGGCACATGCCTGTAATCCCAGCACTTTGGGAGGCTGAGGCAGGAGGATCATGAGTTCAAAGCCAGCCTCAGCAATGGCGAGGCACTTAGCAACTCAGTGAGACCCTGTCTCTAATAAAAACACAAAAAAGGGCTGGGGATGTGGCCCAGTGGTCAAGTGTCCCTGAGTTCAATCCCCGGTACCACAAAAAAATAAATAAAATAAAATAAAAAACACATGTGCTGTTTAAAACTCAAGGTCGAGGAAACAAGGTCTAGGCTTCCTGGGAGTCATCTGGCCAAGCTGAGACTGGCTCGGGGTGCTGTAGGCAGATTCACCTCGCACCCTCAGCTTTGTGGGACAGTTCTGGAGAGTGCGGCACCTGCCCTCTAGACGGCAGCCGAGGACGCAGCTGTAGGCAGCCGCGCTGGGCCTGTGGCCTGTCCCCGCTGTGCCAGCAGGTGCCTGTTCCAGCCTGGAGGTTCTGCAGAGCTCGGACAAGGCCATGGACAAAGGCAGCTGGCCAGCTGTCCCTTAGTCCAGCCATGCACAGGCTTCCAGTGTGTCTGCAACAGGCACCAGGCTGGAGGACCTGCTCCTGGCTGAGTGTCCCCCAGCAGGGCAAAGCTGGCTTGTCACCAATGGTAGTTAAAAGAATCCTGAGGAGGGCGGGGGCTGTGGCTCAGCGGCAGAGCGCTCGCCTCGCACGTGCGCGGCCCGGGTTCGATCCTCAGCACCATGTAAACATAAATGCATTGCATTGTGTACAACTGAAGTAAATAGATAAATATCAAAAAAAAAAAAAAAAAATCCTGAGGAATGGGGAGTCCCTGCAGGCTTAGCTTACATCTGCCGTCGGGTATCTGTCATGTGCTGACCAGGCCGTCAGGGTCCGGACATGCTGGCTCCGGGCACGCCAGGCACGCACGGTTCTAGGTAGTAGGTTAGGCGCATAGGCTTAGGGGGCGCGCATAGGCTTAGGGGGCGCGTGGGGCTCTGACTGGCCTCGAGGAGAAGCCTTGGCTGGCCTCAGGGGAGCATCGGTGGGAGAAGGTGGGGCAGTGGGTCCGGCACCATCCCTGGGTGGGGGCCTCTCTTGGGAAAATGGGGACCTACTGATATTTCTAACAGAGATTAGGTAGGAGCAGGGGGAGAGGAAGGGAAAGAAACATGTTCATTTAAAAACTAAGCTGCAGTGGCAGAGCAGCAGGGCTGCGATCAGAGCACAGGTTGGACACGGGTACAGGCCCAGCTTGTGCTCCCGGAAACTCCTCCCTGATGTCAAGGACACTTCCTTTCCGGGCCCTGCGGTGGGTTCCTCTCCCCATGCTGCAACCCGCACAGCACAAAACATTTCTCTGAAAGCAGGCGGTGGGTTGGATTAAGAAAATAAGAAATTATAAGAAATAAAGACAAAGACTCAATTATGAGTGGAAGCAGGACTCGGTGAACCGATGGGTCTGATCTCTAATACAAGTGAGAGTCTGTGTTTATCACTGTGAAAGGCTTCTCGAGGCAAACAGGATGAAGTTGAGCAAAACAGCTTGGTTGAGGCTTACCAGTTTAGCCCATCTCTTCTACCTCTGGGCAGTTGGTGATACCGCTGGTTGCGGTGACGGGTTTGTTAAGATAAAATTCGGGCTGGCAGGCCATGCCCCCAGGTGCCCTGAATCAGCCACGCACCAGGTGCATGAGGTGGTCCTGTAAGCCGGAGCTTCACTTCCCGGAAGTGCCCATCTCTCCCGAGAATCCACCTTTGGCAGGCTCCGAGTTCCGAGTTCTGGCCCTTAATCCTGAGAATACTCGCATCTCGCGGGAATTCACGGGGGGGGGGGGGGGGGGGGGGGGGGGGGGGAGGGGGGCTCTCCCTTTCTGAGCCAATCCCTAGCGTACAAGCCTCACTTCTGACCCCCACCCCCGCAGCCTATGGAGTCAGGGGTCCTTCGGACCACCCAAGTCACTACTTAAACCCCACCAGGCAGGAAATCGTCCCTTTTTTCCTTCTTCGCCCCATCCGCGCCTGTGTCCTCCGTGCAGGTCCCCCTCTCCCTTCCTCCTTTCCCCTTCCCCTCCACATGCCCCTTTGGTCCCGACTGGCCGTTAGGGGCAGGTTAATAAGCCTCTCTTACTACACGGCGGTTTCTGGCATGGGTCTTTGCCCTTCAGGGTTCTGCTCCCTCAAACGTTGAAGTTTGAACATTAGAGAAGCACGCGGAGGCAAGCATATAAAGCAGGGTTTATTTTAAAAGGGGCAAGACTTCTCCTGGGAGGGAGACGGGGGCACAGCTGGTATCCTGGCACCCCCAGAAGCGAGGCAGGTCTGCCTTTTATGTGTCTTAGGCTTCCCTCGTTCTCCTGCTCTCTTCCCCTTCTCTCTCCCTCCTGCTTAGTGACCAGGCTCAGGAACACTCCGAGGGCTGAAGGGGGAAGGGCAGGATAGAGCAGCTCTGGACACCTTGATTAGCAACTTTGTAGCTCCCTGCAGGGAGGGGCAATTCCTGGGACAGGTCACCTTGGCAACTGGTCAGAGCCGGGGCAGGTTCTTGATAAGGGTGGAGGAAAGGCTCTGAAGGAATTAACATTCCAATCCCTCAGGGGAAAAATGTCCAACTTCCCGGGACTCCCTTAAAATTGGCTTCCTTGGGGCTTGGTTGTGGCTCAGCGGTAGAGCGCTCACCTAGTGCGTGCGCGGCCCAGGTTCGATCCTCAGCACCACGTACGAATAAACGCATTGTGTACAACTAAACCAAATAAATAAATATTTTTTAAAAAATTGGCTTCCTTGATCCAACCTGACTCGATTTACCTGTCTATACTGACTGCCTAATTCTGACTTCACTGGGATCTGAATGCAAGGATTTTGAACTAGTAAGTTCCGTGAGAAGCATGGAATTCTCCCTATCAACAGGAGTCACCTGCAAATGGGCTTTCCCTCAGGCTTTCTCAAGGGAGGGATTCCCAGACCCAGGGTTACGGAGTTCAAAACAATGATCCATTCACTGCTCTGACCCTCCCCCGCCCCCAGGTCTCTTGTGCCCTCTCTACCCACTCTGCCTAAGTGAACTCAAGGAGTTTGTTTCAGGGTTGCCATCCACCCCCAATCCTAGTCTCCAGCTCAGATTTCTACCCCAGCCTCCCACTCACACACCCAGCTACCCGTAGGTTATTCCCCAGGCACCGACAGACACTTGGCAGGTCCCGCAGCTTCCTCCTTGAGCAGACTCCCCTCCCTAGACTCACGGTGCAGGCTGCTGGCAAATCACCCAAGCCCCCAAGCTAGAGAACTCGAGTCTTCCCTGACCCCAACAGCCAACCATCAAGGCCTTTAGGATTTGCCTCTTGCGGACTGTCTTACGCCACCCCTTCCTCTGCATCAGAGGCCGTGTGGTCTAACAGTTAAAGGCCTTGGTAGAAAGGACAGACTGGAGGGCGTTCTGGCTCCCTCTTGCAAGTCCCTTACAGTTAGATGATTCCAGGCTGGCAGGCCACACCTCCCAGGTGCCTTACTGAGCCAATCATGGCACACGGGCTCCCCTTCCGACCCCAGGCAGCCTATGGAGTCAGGGGTCTCTAGGACCACCGGAGACGCTATTTAAACCCCTACCAGGATGAAACTTGACCCTTTTTTCCCTTTCCCCGCTTTCCGTCTTGTTTCCCCCTTTTCCCCTTCTTCCCTTTCTTTTCTTTTTCTTGCCCCGTCTTCTCTCCTCCCGCCAGTTCCCCCCCAAATCCACGTGTCACTTGGCTGATGGATAAACCCCCTTTACCACACGGCGGTCTCAGCGTGGTTCATCTGCCCTTCACTTATTCTCTAACTTCAGCATATCACCCCGGAAACGGAGGATGGTAGTAGCTACCCTTGGGGACTGGAGAGAATGAAGGGAGAAGGTAGGCAAAGTCCTGAGCAGTGACCGGTGGCAGTGACAGCAGGCATCAGTGCAGTTATTACCACCCCTACCCACAGCAGGCCTAGCCCAGCCCCTTCTCTGAGTTCCTCTTCTATGACTTGGCAGCCTCTAACTGAGCTCCTCGCCTCCCATCCAGCCTCCTCAGAATGGTGCTGCCCCAACTTGACAGCTGGGACTTGTCCTTGAGGGTCTGCCTCTGGGGCAAGCCCCGCAGAGCCTCACCTAGGCCCCGGGTGCTCATCCCTCCCTCCCACCAGTCCTCCCTCAAGCTCTCCACAGGCTTCCACCCTTCCTCTTAGCACAGGGCTCCATATTTGTGAGACTTGTTTGTGCTTCAGTCGCTGCATGAGATTCGTGCTCACTAGAGAGCAAGCTTTCCAGGCTCTGAAGCCAGAATCTGACAGGCAGCCAGGGCAGAGGGGTGAATGAGTCAGGTCAGATCAAGGAAGCCAATTTTGGGAAGTTGGAGACTTTTGTCCCCTGAGGGATTGGAATGTTCATTCCTCCTGGGCCCTTCCTCCACCCTTATCAAGGACCTGGCCCCTGCCCCAACCTGTTGCCAAGGTAACCTGTTCCAGGAACGGCCCCTCCCTGCAGGGAGCTGTAAAGTTGTTCGTGTCTCCTGGGCTGCACCATTCCTGCCCTTCCCCCTTCAACCCATCTGCTTCCCACCTTTTGGCCATCTCACTGGCCTGGTCTAGTACACGGAAGGCAAGAGATAAGGGGAAGAGAGGAGGAGGACCAAGGAAACCCTGGGACATATAAAAAAGGCAGACCTGCCTCGCTTCTTGGGATACCGGAATACCAGCAATGGCCCCCTTCTCCCTCCCTCCCTCCCTCCCTCCCGGGAGAAGTCTATGTTACCCCTTTCAAATAAACCCTGCTTTATCTGCTTGCCTTGGCGGGCTTCTCTAATGTTCAGACTTCAACATTTGGGGGAGCAGAACTCATCACTGGTAAACAGTGGTATCAGCTCCACCCCTTAATTTAGAACTGGCATTTCTGGGGTGGGACTAAAAAAATAATAGTTCTGGGGCTGGGGTTGTGGCTCAGCGGTAGAGCACTCGCCTAGCATGTGCGCTGCCCGGATTCTATCCTCAGCACCACGTAAAAATAAACGCATTGTGTACAACTAAAAGCAAATAAATAAATATTTTTTTAAAATAATAATAATAGTTCTCTCTCTCTCTCTCTCTCTCTCTCTTTTTTTTTTTTTTTTTTTTTTTTTTTGGTACTGGGGATTGAACTCAGGGGCACTCAACCACTGGGCCACATCCCCAGCCCTTTGTATTTTATTAGAGACAGGGTCTCACTGAGTTGCTAAGTGCCTCGCCATTGCTGAAGCTGGCTTTGAACTCGTGATCCTCCTGCCTCAGCCTCCCAAGTGCTGGGATTACAGGTGTGCACCACCACACCCAGCCAGCAGAATAGTTTTTTTAATTTACAGAGAAAATCAATCTCCCAGAAAGGAAAAGATTTTGAAGAATTCTAGAGTTGCTTCTTGCCCATTTGCCACAGTTATTTGCTTTGTTCAACACTCCCATGCTATAATACAAACTGGGCTGAGGTGTGTCACTAGGCCACCAGCGCAATATTTACAGAGCCTCACCAAACAGCCATGCTGCCAGAGCAAGCAGACAGGCAGGGGTCCAGTCATTGCCACTGGCACGAGGATGGCTAAGAGCCACTCATAGAATGTACCCAACGGGTTGGAGAGGTAGCCCAGTTGTACAGCACTTGCCCTGGCGTGTGCTGGGCTGTGGGGCCAGGCATACAAATCCCAGCATCAAAAAGAAAAGAAAAGAAAATCATGGAGTCCAAGGACACGTTCAGATCCGCCCAGGGCCTCCAACAGCTGAACTGCTGTAGCCTATTATGAACCACAGTGAGTCCATCTAGCCTTCGCTCTCTGTGGCCTGGGCTTTCCTTTCCCAGCCCCAGTCTAGAGTTCGTCATCTGTCCCACCAGTCACAGCTTAAATTTAGCTCCTTATTTCTGCTCTGGACACTTGGATTCTATCTAATAGAGCCAACATAGCTTTTCACTAGAAACCCAGCAAACCATTTCCTTCTCAGGGAGCAAGGCTCCTTCCTAAATTGCTTCTGCCATTGCCAAAGCATACTCAAAAGATGCCTCATGCCAAGTGGGCACAGGGGTGCATGCCTATAATTCCAGCGCTCGGGAGGCTGAGGCAGGAGGATCGCGAGTTCAAAGCCAGCCTCAGCAAAAGTGAGGAGCTAAGCAACTCACTGAGACCCTGTCTTTAAATAACTACAAAGTAGAGCTGGGGATGTGTTGAATCCCTGGTTACCGCCCCCCCCAAAAAAAGATGCCATATGACAAATTTGTCTGATGTTCCAGAGCAATCATCCATTTTTTCACCATAAACACGATTGAGAAAAATCCAGGAACATTTAAATTTTTTCTTGCAGTGCTGTGGCTGGAACCCAGGGTCTCACACATGCTAGACAAGCATTCTACCAATGAGTTTGCACCACCAACACAAAATCTAGGAAATTTACCACACTATTAGTTTACTTTAGTCCACTTCTGAGGGCACAACTTTAAGATCACTATGAAATAAAATGGTGATAAGGGATTTTCTAAATTTTCTAAATGTTCTGGCTACTGTCTTCCACGCAGCTTGCGTTGTTAGCACCCCAGTGCCCAAGTCATAATTCATTCTTTTTTTTTTTCATTATCACCTAGGAGATATTCACTGGACTCTGCATCTTTGTAGACTCCATCTCCTGAGGCACAACCACAAGCACGGCTGGAGAATACCAGGGTCCGCTTTCCCTCGGGAAAAGCCCAGCAGCAAGTTGTTAAGGATGAGCCGTGAACAATGGCAGAAATCATTTAAATAAAAATTTAAAAAAGCAAGCCTGGCACGATGGTGCCAACCTGTAATCCCAGAAACTCCAGGGGCTGAAATGGGAGGATTGCAAGTTGGAAGCTAGCCTGGGCAACTTCGCAAGACCCTGTCTAAAATAAATAGTAAAGGGTTGGGATGTGGCTCAATGGTAGAGCATCCCTGGGGTTCAATCACAATGCCAGCAAAAGGAAAGAGAAGGAGGAGAAAGAGGAGAAGCAGAAGGAGAAAAAGAAGGAAAAATAAATAAATATTCAGACCAACCCTGTGAACAAATGGAGGGGGAAGAGGAGAAGGAGGTGGAGGGCTAGGGGAGAGGGAGGAGGAGAGGAAACAAAATGAAACATTCAAGCCGGGCACGGTGGCGCACGCCTGTAATCCCAGCACTTGGGAGGCTGAGGCAGGAGGATCACGAGTTCAAAGCCAGCCTCAGCAATGGCGAGACACTTAGCAACACAGTGAGACCCTGTCTCTAATAAAAATACAAAAAAGGGCTGGGGACGTGGCCCAATGGTTGAGTGCCTCTGAGTTCAATCCCCAGTACAAAAAAGAAAAAAAAAAAAGAAACATTCATTCAGACCAACCCTGTGAACAGATTTCAAGGTTTTTTGCAATCCACAATGTTTGTGTGGTTGTCTGAGAGGTCATAGGCCTCTTCTGCCACCCAGTGGGCAGACATACAGAGCAGATGGCATGAGCAATCCCAGGGTCCTAATGTTGGATTCCAGGCAGAAGGCCACACCTCCCCAGGTGCCTTGTGAAAAACTACAGCTCCCAGGATCCTCAGCGTGACCAAAAAACCTGACCAGCAAGTCCCTTGTCCACTACCCCTACCCACCCCCTGACCTCTGCTGGCCTATAGGACAAGGACTCACTCCAAGGGGGTTTTATGGCCCCTACTCTATTTAAGCCAGCCCCGGACTGAGCTCTCCCCTGTTCCTGCCGCCCTTTGTTCCTGCTCTCTGTTCGCGCTTGCCCCTTGTTCCTGCCTGTCCCTATTCCCGTCCATCCCTACCCCCCTTCCCTTCCCTTCCTTTCCCTACCCTTGCCCACGTGGCACCCCAATAAACCCTTTTATTTCACTAACACAGTGTTCCTGGCTAAGTTAACTATGTTTCAGCAGTTTTCTAACACCTAACCCCCGAACACTTGGAATTGTCATCATTATCATTATCATTGTCATCATCAGGTACTGTGGATTGAACGGAGGTGTGCTTTACTACTGAGCTACATCCCTAGTCCTTCCTATTTTTTAATTTTGAGACAGGGTCTCACTGACTGGCAGAGACTGGCTTTGCACTCTGGGTCCTCTTGTCTCAGCCTCCTGAGTCGCTGGGATCACAAGCATGCACCACAGCACCTGGCTACAATTTTTTTCTAAAAAAGCATATGGAGGGGTTGTGGATGTAGCTCAGTTGGTAGATCATCCTTGATTAGATCCTCAGCACCCAAAACAAAAAAGCTTACCAAGCACTGGCTGTGCTAGGAAACCACCCTCTGAATGAGTACTGGATGCACCAGCCTGTGAATGGGGACTGGACACACATGCGTGCGTGCATGCACACACACACACAACACACACACACACTACATTGTATCATCTGAAATGGAAATAAACTGGAAGCTGGAAACTGTTAAGGCTTTACAAGAGAATAAAATGAAGCTGATTAAAGAATGGGGGAAATCTATATTCTTAATATACAAAGATACATGTTAAGCAAAAAATGAACCTGTGCAAAATAAGAACATGTAAATATAAGTTTTATGTGTTTGAAAATACATTCAAAATGTGCAGACATACAGAAAAACAAACTGCTTCTGTTACTTTCAGGAGCAAGAATGAGAAATTGAAGGGCTTCTACTTTCCATTTTATAAATTTATACTTTTCTGTACTCATGGGAAAAACTTTATCCTAGAATTTTTATATCTAAAGGTTTTCCTTAATTATAAAACTACTTTATGCTAATTATAGAACATTTGGAAAATGTACATAGGCATGAAATAATTTTTTTTTTTTTTTTGGTGGTACCAGGGATTGAACTCAGGGACACTCTACCACTGGCTCATATCCCCAGCCCTTTTTTGTATTTTTTAAATTTAGAGACAGGGTCTCACTGAGTTGCTGAGTGCCTCGCCATTGCTGAGACTGGCTTTGAACTTGCGATCCTCCTGCCTCAGCCTCCCAAGTGCTGGGATTACAGGCGTGCACCGCCGCGCCCGGCTATGAAATAAATTTTTAAAATCATTTGCAGTCTTAAGTTTGTGGTATTTTATTTGACTAGATATATTCACAGGGTTCCAAAAAAGTAAACGGTGTCACCAAGCACACGCCAGCACTACAGAGGCTGCCTGTCCCCTGCCTGCTGCAGGGAGCCCGGTGGTCAGATTCTGACTCACTCTCTAAGTTGCCCCAGGTTCTGGCAATCAGTACCCTTGTTCTTCTCTCTGTGGATTTGCCTGCTCTGGACATGTCATAAAACGGCCTTTTGTGTCCGGCTTCTTTCACCTGGTGTGATCTCAAGACTCAGGACTCAGGCGTCTGGCTTATCCATTAAAATTGTATAACTCAATAGTTTAGTTCATTCACATAGTTGTGCAGATACCTCTGCAGTAAATTTTCATGACCCCCCCAAAAAACCCTCGCCCTTGGCACGTTCCCCCTCGCCCTCCACCAGACCTGGGCCACTGTTCATCCACTTCTGTCTCTATGGAGTCGCCAACTGGACATTCCATGTGTGCACTGTGTGGAGTTCCCTGTCCGGTTTCTGTAACTTAGCATACTCTTTCCAAGGTTCATCCTTGTTTTATTTTCTTTCCTTTCCTTTTGAAGCATATTTTTTCTCTTCTTTATTGTGTAAAAAATTACAACATAAACTTTGCCATTTTAACCATTTTAAATGTACAATTCAGTGGTCTTGATTATATTCACAATTGCCTGTGGACACCCTACCATCAATTTCCAAACAGAAACTGAAAGCAGAAAGCAGCCACTCCCCTCCTCCTTCCTCTCTGATCTACTTTAGTTTCCATGAAGTCGCCTCGTGAATCAGACAAGATTTGTCCTTCTGGCTTTTTTTTCTGTGGAGCACTGTGTCTTTGAGGGTCACCCACATCATAGCATGCGTCAGACCTTCGTTCCTATTTATGGATGAATTATATTTCATTGTCTTCCACACACATTTTGTTTACCCATGGGCTTGGGTTGTTTCCACTTTTCAGCTCTTGTGAACAATGCTGCTATCAACATTGGTCTACGCGCAGGCTTGAGTCTTGTTTGCCCACTGGTTACCCTTCCTGGTGCTCTTCATTCCTTCCTGCAGATCACTTCCCCCTCTGTTTGAAGGGTTTCTTTTTTCTTATAGTACATCTGCTCTGGATGAATTCTTTCAGCTTTTCTATATCTGCAAAAGTCCTATTTTACCTTCATCTCATAAAGATACTTCCAATGGCCAGGTGCAGTGGCGCATGCCTGTAATCTCAGCAGCTCAGGAGGCTAAGGCAGGAGGATCACAAGTTCAAAGCCAGCCTCAGCAAAAGCGAGGAGCTAAGCAACTCAGTGAGACCCTGTCTCTAAATAAAACAAAATAGGACTGGAGATGTAACTCAATGGCCAAGTGCCCCTGGGTTCAATACCCAGAACCCAAAAAATAATAATAATTTGATTATGTTGTTCCTTTCTGTAGCTTTTTTTGTGCTTCTTGTGCTTATGGTTCATTGAGCTTGTTGGATCTATGGGTCTATAGTTTTCAGCAAATTTGAAAATTTTCTGGCCATTATTTCTTTAAATATTCTTTTGTTGTGCCCCGCGGCTTGGGACCCCCAAGAAGACCACCAGAGTCCTCGGTCAATGCAAATAACAAAGAGTCATTTATTAGCAAGCTCGAGCTTGGTCCTCCGCACACTCGGTAACCGGTGACGCTAAGAGGCCCCGAGCCCAGATTTAGCAGGGTTTTTATAATGAAATACATGCAAGTTAAGGGGGGCTTTACAGCGCTCTTCTGATTGGTTAACATATAAAGTCACGTACAAAGCATTACGTTTGAGTTTTGGGTCAGCCTGACTGCTAGGGGAAGGGTGATCTGCCACCTGGTTTTACAAGCTAGACAAAATAAGGAACAAGAATAAGTTTTGGGTCAGTCTGACTGCTAGGGGAAGGGTAGCTTTTCAAAAAAACTGAGGACAGTTTTGGGAAAGACTTATGTTTACACAAGCGTTTGCATTTTTCACCTTTCACTTTCTGTCCCTCCCTCTTTCTTCTCCTTCAGGAACTCCAATGCATTGTCAGCGATCCCACAGCTTCTGGATGCACTGCTAAATTTTGTTGATATTTTTCACTCTGTTTAATAACGAATAGTTTCTATGCTATGTCTTTCTTTCAATTCACTAAACTTTTCTTCTGCAATGTAATCTGCCATTCAGTGTCTTTATTCATCTCAAATGTTGTAATTTTCATCTTTAGATGTTTACTTTAGTTTTAAATGTTTGTGTTCCATGTTTCTCCTTAATATAGTTTTTCTTCTCGTTTTCTTGCATATACAGAAAACAGTTGTATTAACTTTTTTTATCTTTTTGTATAGGGGTTTGAACTCAGAGCACTCTCCCACTGAGCTACATATCCTGCCCTTTTTATTTTATTTTTTTATTTTGAGACAGGGTCTCACTAAATTGCTGAGGCTAGCCTCAAACTGGTGATCTTCCTGCCTCCACCTCTGCAGTTGCTGGGATTACAGGCATGCATCACTGCACCCAGCTATGCTAATGCTAATTCTTAAGAGCCCTTATCTACTAACTCTACCACTGTGTCATTTCTGTGTCACTTGCAATTGCTTGATTTTTCTCCTTATTGTGGGTGTTCCAAGAATCCTGGCTCCATCTCTTCTGTCCTGGAGACTGTTGTTCTCTGCCTGGGTTCCTTCTCTGCACAACAAGCAGTGGAAACTGTCCTTCAATACACTGGGGCCATCACAGGGCTTGCCTGTTTGTCCCCTGTCTCTCAGAGATTATAGTCCTTCATTGCCTGGTGTTCACTGTCTTCAAATTGTATTTTGTGTCCCCCCACCTTGTTGTTTCAGGCCCTGTTTCTCTATTTTGTCTGACAGCAGAAGTTACTTTCATTTTTAAAAAATTGCTACCTAGCATTACATGTGTGGATTTTTCATAGTCTTAGGTCTTAGAGATGTATGTTTGTGTGGTTTCCAGTAAACGTTGCTACAAATAATGCTGCAGTTTGTACGCCTGTACTCACAGCATTTACACATGGGTGGGTTAGCCATCAGGACACAGTTCCATAAACCATAAACCAGGTATCTGGGGTAGCAAGGAGGGTCTTGGCTCTGTAGGTAGCATTGCCCAGGGCCCGCCCATGGGCTTGCACCCCTCTGCACACTGCATTATTTATGAGAATACCTCAGCAGAATGAGTTGTCAAAGTTTTAGAGTTTTGCCACTCTGGCAAGTTATACTGTTAACATTTAACGTCTGCTCTTCAGTTTCTTCCTGTGTGTACATGTATGGACATGTGCACACTCCTAAGGACTCCTTTTCAACAATCCTCAGCCTCATCTGCCTTTCCTGCCTTCTGCCCTCCATAGCATCATCAACTAGTAGGCCATACACCCCTGTGATTCAGAACTTTGTTTCCAAGTCCTGTCTTTCCTCTCTGCAGTCATTGCGCGCTGAATGGTTTGACTTCCTGCCATCTGGAGGACCCACCTTATTCTGAACATCATTTCTCTTTGAAAGGTACGAAGAGCAGGCGTGCCCTCTCTGTGTTACGTCATGATGTATAGGACAGCAATTTTCAGGCTGTGCCTAGACCTTTGTTACTTCATTTTGTACAGCCATAGTTTGCCCTAAGCTGCTCCATTCTGAATTCAAGTGCTGAGGTGGAAGGAATCCACACCTTGTCTGTACGAGCAGACACACTCCATATTCCTGGCATAGTCCTAACACAGAATTGATAAGTAAATCAATCATGCTAATAATGATTACCCAAGAATTTATCAAATTAATCAGAAGCACATGGATGCATAGAAGCACATGGCTACACGGGCGCATCAAATTCATATTGGAAAAACCAGGCCCACAAGCTTATCAAAGACACCAGACCAGCAAATGATGCCTCCTCACTTGAGACCCACAAAAGGAGAGGCACCTGAGACTGGACACAGCGGCACCCTGACCCTGTCACTCAGTCACTCCTTGTCACGAGTCTTGCCCAGGAAAATTACCACAGCAACCCACCTCTGAATCACTGTCCTTGGGCTTCAGCAGAGTGGTTTCTTCTGCCTGTGAGGATCACACACAGCCCACTCCAAGCTGCCATCTCAAGCTGACACTCCAATATGACACTGAAACTGCTGCCTTCTGGACCTTGGCCTAGACTAAGTTTCTGTGCTTTGGCAGCTCTGGGCCCTCAACAACCTTTGGCTGGTTCCTAGTCTTGTCTGACACCTACAGTCACTCTCATTCATAGCTGCCTCTCAGTTCAGCCTTCTAATCCTATGTACTTGCCTTAACCATTTCTCAGCCTTTTGTTAATCTATATATGATTGTTGGTGTGAAGTGTGACATGTGACTTGAGTGTTACAGATATTAGAAATTAAGATTGGAATAAATCAATCTGGATTGGAATAAAACAATCTGATTTCCTGGTTTATGAATACCAGGTGCACACAAGTATTCGATGAACTGCTACTGATAAAAGTGGGGTATCCTGTGAATTTACTGTTATTTAATAAATTCTGACATTGCGAAAGACACAAACGTGTTTGTCTCTGTTGATGACACAGCACACTCACCACAATGGGATCCTCATGGGCCCAAGTTAGAGGTTACAGTCCCAACATTTTGATTATCGCGTTTAGATGGCTGGTTTGTGATCCTTTGTGAGTTAGTTAGAGTGTGTTTGGGCATCTTCGGAGCCCGCACCATGCCGGCCAATGCTATTGAGCTTAAACATTTGACAGATGACAGTGCGCACTAAGAGGGCAAAGACGACAAGGAGCCCTCAGTAGAAAAGGTCCTTTCACCCACGGCCCCAGCAGCTTTTATCACTTCCTTCTTGCCCCTCCTACCCCTGCCGGAGCCCGCCTTCCACCTCCCGGCAACCCCCGCCCTTAGGTCCTGCCCTCAAGTCCCACCTCCCGCCACGGTCCTGCCCCTTAGGGCCCGCTTACCCCACCCCTGCCGACAGGCCCCGCCTCCCGCCCTCCACACTCGGCCCTTAGCTCCCGCCTCTCGCCACGCCCCTGCGCTTAGGTCCCGCCCTCCACGCTCCTCCCTCTGCCCCGCCTCCTAACACGCTCTCCTCGCCCCTGCCCTTAGGTCCCGCCCTTCATGCCCTCCACGACTTAACCTTAGACCCCGCCTTCCTCCCCGCCCTCCTCACAGCTCCCTCGGCCCCCGCCCTCCACGTTCCTACCTTTGGGTTCCGCTCCGAGCGGGAACGTCAACGTCAGCACGCCGGGGCGGGGCCGAGGCGGACGCGCGCGGGGAGTGCTGGGGCCCGCGGCCAGCCGCTGGCCTCCAGCCGTCGCGCCTAACCCTCTACGACCCGAGCCCGCTGGCCGAGCCGCCACCGACGCCGCCGCCACACCTGCGCAGCGCTCCGGCGGAGTGGGCCGCGCCGGCCGTCATGGCGCACCGCTGCCTGCTGCTGTGTGGGGCCGCGGCGGCTGCCGGCCCCGCGCCTCCCGCCGCTCCTCGTGCCCGGCGGCGGCGCGGGCCCCGGCGAGCGGCCCTGCCTGCGGACGGTGAGTCCCGGCGCCCGCCCTGCGCCCCGCCTGGGCCCGCTGCCGGCCCGGTGGCAGCGTCAAGGTCACCGCCCCGCGGCGCGCGGGCCCTTGGGGAGCCGGGCCGGCCGCGTGTGGCGCCCGCGAGTGCCGGCCGCCGGGCACGCCGGTCCCCGGAGGGTGGGAGCCTGCGCTCGGTGGGCAGCGGGCCGGCGGAGGCGGGCCCGGGCGGCCTCAGCCTGGCACAGTCTGCCCACTGCGTGAAGAAGGTCTTGCCGCGCGGGGCCGTGCGCCTCGTGGCGTAACTGCGCCCGCCCTCGGGGCGTTGGTGGCGGCCGGGACCCGCGCAGGTCCGCACGCGGCGGCCGCTGCGGCTCTCTGAAGTGAGGATAGTGCATTGCCGACCGTGGCAGTCATTGCCTCGGGTCGATGTCAGCTGTTTCAGTGACACAGCTTCCTGCTGTCGTCCCTCCAGAGTCCAGCCCTGCGCCGGTTTCTTGCGGAGGTACACAGCAGGTGGTTGAGGCCTTGGGGCCAGTCGCTGGAACCTGGTCGGCCGCTTACTAGCCAGATGCCCTTGAGGAAGTTGGCTGAGCTTTTCCAGTTAAATGGGGGAAGTAATAATACAGTAGTCCCTCAGTATCCTCAGGGAATTGATTCCAGGCCCCCCCGAGGGTACCAGAGCCCAGGGATGCTCTTGAGTGTTTGCATATGTTCTGCCCATGGTCTCCCATATTCTTTAAGTCACCTCTAGGTTACTTACATTATCTATTACAATGTAAATATTATATAAATGGTATATGTGGTGGTGTTTAGGGAATGACAAGGAAAAAAGTTCCTCACAGATGCAATCCTTCCTCCACCATTCCCATAGTATTTTCAGACAGCATTGGTGGAATCCTAGGATGTGGAGGGCTGATGGTACCTGCATTTATGATTTTTTTTTTTTTTTTTACTTCCATGCCAGCCTGTATTTATTCCTTAGTTCTGTTCATCTTTTTCCTATTCTATACTGCTTTGCATTAATCCTTTTTCGGTTTCTTTTACTGTATCCATTTTCCTCTTTCCTTTTGCTCTAGTGGACATTGGACTCAGACATACATGGGCAGGTGGGAATCTACCTGGTGAGTTTGTAGTTTTTATGGCAGGAATCTTACCTAAAAGGCCTTTCTTTGCAATGGCACTGTTGGCCCTGTGAATCACCAGTGATGAAATAGAAGGAAGTCCTTTGTGCTGACAGCTACAGCTAATGGATTGGGAGGGTAGTCTGTGACATATTCCCTAGCATTAAATGGGGACACTGGGGCATTACTGTGCTGCCTGTGCGGGAGTCTCATGGGACAAGTTTTCCTTAGGTTCATGCTACTGTTGAAGATCAGACAGAAGTATTATTCTCACAATGTGGTCCCTTGGAAAAGATTTTAATGTGTTGAGATATCAGTTCTCAAGTGTTATGCCTAGAGGAATAAGACTGATGATAAAGCAACTGAAGACTTCATATTGTCAAACATAGAAGCTGATCCTCTAAGGTGAGGTGGTCTAAGCCTAAATTTTGTGAATTGGTGTCTCATGTTCTTTGACAAGATACCCTGGGCTGGATATGCAGAGGAGAAAAGCTTCATTGATGATTCGCTTATAGAAAATAACCTCAGTGGAAAGTGTGGTCCTGGGGATTATTGCTAGGAATATTCCATGTCAACCCAATTTGAAAATAGAGCATACAGGCGGCTTCTTGAGGCAACAAGTATTTATGGAGTACTTAACATATCCCCAGTTCTGTACTGAAGTCTGGTGATATAAAGAACCTTTTTATTCTCTCCATGATTCCATTATCAGTCAGCCCTCCATATCTCAGGGTACCCTTGGATCAAAACTATTTTTTAAAAAAATAGTATTTGTACTCAATAGGAACAGACTTTTCATTATTCCCTAGACAATACAGTATAACAACATTTGACATAAAATTTACATTGTATTAGTTATTAAAAGTAATCTGAGGTGATGTGATATATATACAGGAGGATGTATATATGTTGTATGCAAACACTGTACTATTTTATATAAGGGACTTGAGCATCTGTAGATGGGGGGGTCCTGGAACCCCTGAGGAAACTGAAAGATGAGACTACAGACTTTGTATTTGACAGTAACTATGCCAATTTGTAACTCATTTGTTCTCAGCATTTTCTTCCTTGTGCTTCTGAGTTTCCTAGGAGTGGAAACTGGTTCTGGTTACCCTTTGGACTCCCCACACTGAGTGTGGGCCTGAGTGTGAGTTATTGACTTGTCCTGCTTGAATAACATTGTAATCTATACTCTTAATGAAATTGGCACTAGCCAGGCGCGGTGGCGCACTCCTGTAATCCCAGCACTTGGGAGGCTGAGGCAGGAGGATCACGAGTTCAAAGCCAGCCTCAGCAATGGCGAGGCACTTAGCAACTCAATGAGACCCTGTCTCTAATAAAATGCAAAAAAAAGGGCTGGGGATGTGGCCCAGTGGTCAAGTGCCCCTGAGTTCAATATCTGGTACCAAAAAAAAAAAAAAAAAAGAAAAAAGAAATGGGCACTGATGGAAAGTTTTATTCACTTATAATGTGTTCTTATCCAGTACCAGTGGTTATTTCACAGGTCATATGTTCCCAGAGCTTGGAAGGTCCCAACACACCATAAGCTCCAAATTCTCTCATACCAGCATTGTCAACCATGTATAGTGTAGTGTTTTGGGCCCATTTTGCAGTGTAAAATTGTGTATTTATTTGAAGTTAAATCAGCAAATTCTCCTCCTCTTCCTCCTCCTCCTCTTCTTCTCCTCTTCCTCCTTCTTCTTCTTTTTATTGGTGCATTGTAATTACACCAAATAAGTCAGGCATTGTGGTGTATGCCTGTAATACCAGTGACTTAGGAGGCTAAGCGTCAGGATCGCAAGTTTGAGTACAGTCTGGGAAGCTTAGTGAGGCCCTCAGCTATTTAAAGGAAAACAAACAAAAAGGCTAGGGGTGTGGTTCAGTAGTAAAGCAACCTGGGTTCAAAATCCAATACCCGCTCCCCAGAATTATTCATAATGGTAGGATTCATTAGATTCATTTTCATTGTGCCACATTCATACATGTACATAACACAATTTGATTAATCTCATTCCCCCATACTTTTCCTTTCCCTCTCCTTCCTCCCCTCATTTTTAAATTTTATTTTTTATTGACATTTTTATTCACATTTTAAAGTGTGCAGTTAGGGGTTTTAAGATATTCACAAGGTTGTGTAACCATCACTACTATCCCTAATTCTAGCACAGTTTCATCACTCCAGGAAAAGCCCTATAACCATTAGTGGTTATGCCCAGTTTCACCCTAACCATCTGCCCAGGCAGGGCAACTCCTAAATCTGTTCTGTGGATTTGACTTTTCTGAATACTTCACACAAATGGAACCATAAAATATGTGACCTTTTGTGTCTAGTGGCTTTCACTGAGCATGTTTTCAAAGTTCATCCATATACTGGTATTTCAGTACTTGTTGTGGGTGAATATGATTCCATTGTGTGGTATACCACTTTTTATCTGTTCAGCAGTTGATGGACATTTGAGTTGTTCCTCTTTTAACTATTATGAATAATGATGCTCTGAACATTTCTATAAAGCCTTGGGGGGGGGAGGACATACATTTTCAGTTTTATTGAATAGGAGTGGATTTGCTGGGTGCTGTGGTAACTATGTGTAACATTTGAGAATCTGCCAAACTGTTTTCGATTGTGGCTTTGCTGTTTCACCTTCTCACCAGCAGTGTACAAGAGCTCTAGCTTCCCCACTTTCTCACCATCACTCTCTTTTTTGATTGTAGCCATCCTAGTGGATGTGATATGGTTTTGTTTCGTTTTGTGGTGTTTTATTTTTCTCATTACACTATCAAGGAGACAAATAATGGTGGATGCTAATACAGGTGAACATCACTTTAAACATTCTTATTTGTATTTAAAAACTTGGCTCCATCCCCACCCCCTCAAAAATGGTGGTGAATTTTCACTTTGCAAACGGAGAATATACCTAAACTTTTTCACAGATTTGGGTATATCCCCTTAGTGCCTCTTGCCATCGATTGCTTTTAGTTGTGCAGTTAAAAATTTAATAGAGAACTTATTTGGTTTGTTTATATTATACTTGTATTTACCTAGATTGTATTTACAGACAACATTTTAGCAACATGTTATGTAAAGCAGAGATGTATGTGTAATGGGACTTCTGTAACCATATTCTCACAAGGATGAAAATGTATCAAATATCTTTAGCAAATGTTGCTAGTATAAGGATTATCAGTTATTTGAGTCATAACTTTATTGAATTAAGATAAATTTAGTATTATCTTTATAAGTGGCACTGGTCCATAATTTCAGATAAATATCTTACAGTATTGGCATAGCTGGGATCTTGAATGGCTCCCAAAGGCCGTGTATTATATTAAAGGCTTGGTCCCTAGGTTGTTAATATTGGGAGGTAGTGGGACCTTTAAGTGAAGGATTCTGGTGGGAGGTCCGTAGCTCATTAGAGGTGTACCTTTGAATGGATTAGTGGGGCCCTCACTCCTTCTTTTGTGCTTCTTGGCAGTGAGTTGAGTGGTTTTGCTGCTCCACCACACATTGCCGCCATGATATGCCACTTCTCCACGGACCCAAAAGCAACAGGGAAACCTCCAACAGATTGAAACCTCCAAAACTGAGACAAAACATATTATATTATAAGTTGATTATCTCAGGTATTCCATTTTAGTGATGGAAAACTGACTAACACAAGTAGACTCTGACAATGAGTCAGCCTGAAGCAGCAGATTTTCTGAGTCATGATTTTATCTTTTGAATGCTACAAGTTAGGTGAACATTGCCAAAGTGAATGTGTTATCAGATAATTATAATTGGGCTAGAGTTCTAAATTATGTCTGACTTTGAAGTATTCTTATCTTCTGGATGATAATGTGTGTCTCCTGGTTCTGTTACTAAAATAGAGTAAGAAGACCAGACAACCCTGGTCCTTCCTGAAAGGAGTCACTGTTCTATGTATTGCCACCCATGGAAGGGAAACTTTCCTCCACTTGTGATGTTAGGAAATAAAGTTTTTTCACATCTTTTTTGTTGTTGTTGTTGTTGTTGTTTTGGTACCAGGGATTGAACTCAGGGGCATTTGACCACTGGGCCACATCCCCAGCCCTTTTTTGTATTCTATTAGAGACAGGGTCTCACTGAGTTGCTAAATGCCTCGCTATTGCTGAGGCTGGCTTTGAACTCGTGATCCTCCTGCCTCAGCCTCCCAAGTGCTGGGATTACAGGCATGCACCACTGTGCTCGGCTTTTCACATCTTTAATCTTGATGTAACCCTCGTGTTTTTATTTTTATGTCATATTGCAGCTTTATCGATGTGCTACAGCTCAAGCAACAACCAGCAGAAATTCTCTTCTGATAGATGTAATTGCTGCTTATCAACGATTCTGTTCTCGACCTCCCAAAGGTAAAGCCCCTTAGGTATGCCTGTACTCTTCTACATTTGTTAAAGACATGTGTCCTGAGCAGGTGTTTGCTGTGTGGGTGCATAGGCTTGATTTTAGGGTGACTCATTTCTGTCTTCTGTACCTAATCCTTGACCTCTGACTCAGATCTGATCACAGTCCTGAGAATGTGGCACCTTCAAAGGTAACACTTTCATATGAAGAAACTGGCATGGAAGGAAGCTTTTTTTCTTTAACATCTATGGGTTGTTAAGCTATATATATTTAGACTTTGATGTACATTTGTAATGCTTATCCTTTTTTTTTTTTTTTTTTAATATTTATTTATTTGCTTTTAGTTGTACACAATGAACGTGGTGTGAGGATACCTTTAGCTATCGAGCGCTTTGAGCCACAATCCCAGCCCTAATCCTTATGATATGTCAACTGTTTTAAAAACAAATGAATGAACACAGACCTGATGAATTTTAGTTTGAGCATATCTATATTTTTACTTTTCTTACAGGATTTGAAAAATATTTTCCTAATGGAAAAAATGGGAAAAAAACTAGTGAACCTCAAGAAGTTACAGGAGAAAAAAAAGGTACCTTTTAAAAGATTATGTGTGTTTTGGGTTAGGGCTATAGCTCAGTGGCAGAGTGCTTGCCTAGCATGTGTGAGGCACTGGGTTCTATCCTCTGCACCACATAAGAATAAATAAAGGCATTCTGTTCATTTACAACTACAAAATAAAATTAAAAAAAAAAAGATATGTGAGTTGTTTTTATTTTTTTTAATAACTTATGGCGAGTGTGCCACTGAACAAAGAAAGAGTTAATTCAATCAGTTGTGGAACTGTAGATTTTGAGTACGTAAAGAATTTTCCAGACCCTACAGTTTATCTCACCTTAATTTTCTTTTTATATTTTTCTGTCATTTTTTTTCAAATTGAAGTAATTCAAGGTCCCTTAGGAGATACTTACTGGTCAAATTAAGAATCTTTTTTTCTTTTTTTGGGTATTTATTGGGGATTGAACTCAGGGGCACTTGACCACTGGGCCACATCCCCAGCCCCTTTTTGTATTTTATTAGAGACAGGGTCTCACTGAACTCAGAAGCTAAGTGCTTCACCATTGCTGAGGCTGGCTTTGAACTCGTGATCCTCCTGAGGCCTCAGCCTTCCAAGTGCTGGGATTACAGGTGTGCCACCGCGCCTGACATCAAATTAAGACTCTTTGGTAGATGCAGATAGCTGACATATAATTTAAACCATTGAGAAAAGCCTTAGAAAGCTAATACATGCAAGTTATTGGACACATATTTAGGTACAGTGTGGTGTTTTAAAAATTGTTCCTGAGCCTTAATTGAACCCTATCTTATCTTGGGGAGTCAGAGAGGTTTTCTTAGAGCTGGCTGATAAGAAGGACTCAGAGCCTCCTGCTCCCATTTCACATGTGCAGTATCACAATGTCTGGCATGTGCTGGCTTTCAACTGGCTTCCTTTCTTTTTAGGGGAATGTAAGGAAAAATGTGTCCGCTCTTATAGGTTTTGTTGGTAATGCTGGGGATTGAGCCAGGGTACCACAGAGGCTGAGTAAATCACTGAGCTGCATCCCCAGCCCGGCCCTTGTTTTTAAATGAACTTGCCATCTAGTTGAGAGACAGATGTATGCTCAAAGAGTGCGAAGGAGTGAAAGCAAGGCCAGGGAACGCAGGGAGTGAGGCGTGCTAGTGTGGGTGATGGTGGCCGGGAGGCTGTGGGAGGGAGTATCAGTGACACGGGCAGCTGCTATAGGACTCTCCCAGGGTATGGCCAGTATTCTGGATCTTGGTTTGGGGGTAAATGAATGATGGTAGATGTACTTTATAAATACAACCTGTTGGGTACCTTTTGCCTAGATGTTACCTTGTCGCAGAGTAGTTTGGAAGAGTCACCCAGCTGAGCAATGTGCTGAGTCTGTTTCCCAGTCCTGTGCCTTGTTAGGGCCTGAGGTCATACACCTCACACCTCTCTCTGCATGAAGCACAGGTGGTGAAGCCACAGCTTCATGTAGCCATTGAAGATGGTAGCACCTCAATGGCTCCCCTCCTGCTGCCTGGAAGGGTTTGACTCATGGTAGTTGAAGACATTATTATGGTATTTGTAGGTCATCAACAGGATGGAGAGGAGGCCAAAAAAAATAAAGTTACTGACTGTGTTAGTTTGTTAGGGGTGCCATTATAAAGGATCACAGCCTCAGTGGCTTTGGCAATAGAAATTGATTGTCTCATAGTTCTGGATGCTGGAAATTCCAAGTCAAGGTGTTGGCAGGTTGGTGTCTTCTGAGAGCTGTGAGGAAGAATCACTGTGGGCTTATAGAGGGCTATCTGCTTCCTGGGTCTTCACTTTGTCATCTCTGCGTATGGGTGTCTGTGTGCAGATTTCCCCTGCTTATAATGATGCTAGTGGATTAGGGCTCACCCTGATTACCTCATTTTGACTTGATTACCTCTATAAAATCCCTGTTTTCAAATGAGGTCACGTTCTGAGGTAGAGAGGGTCAGGACTTCAATGTATAAACTGAGGTATGGCATGGACACAGTTTAACCCATAACAGTGACAAATTTCAGATTCTTGCACATGAATTATGTATGGATGAGGGCGGTTTGTTTTGTGGTGCTGAGCTATCCCAGCCCCGGTGAGAGTTACTAAAATCAGGACTTCCCACAGAAGAAACTTGACAGTGTTTACTTTGTGGGACTGGAGAAGAGGAGCGATTACTTTTTAACTTTGAAGGAGGGTTCAGGAATTCACTTGCCTAAATTTAAATCCCACTGTCACTTACTCAGTGTCACCTGACAAGGCAACAAGCTAGCCAGTAAGTCACTGTAGCTCCAGCTTCTTCCTCTGTAGAATGGGTGTAATAGTTGCATAGTTCTTGGATTATTGGGAGTTGTTGTGCACATTTCATGAAATACTATAAGCAGAGTGCTGATCAGTTGATACAGTGTATTTTGCAGTATGTCTTTTATTACACTGCATACTAGGAAACCTGTTGACAGGGTGCCCTGTAGTGCTGCCTGTATGTTCTTTGTTTATATGACAGAATCAAAAACAGCTGCTACCCCACGCTCATCTGGAGGAGGAGGTGCTGGTGGAGGAAAACGCCGTGGCAAGAAAGATGATTCTCACTGGTGGTCCAGGTTCCAGAAGGTTTGGTTCTAAACTGTGTGCTAATTTTGAGGTTTTGATGTGGCCCAGGGGTGGGTTGGGAGGGGCTTGTGTCTTGCCCGGCATAGGTCATATTGTGGAATTTCATTCTAGGGTGACTTTCCATGGGATGACAAAGATTTCAGGATGTACTTTCTCTGGACTGCTCTGTTTTGGGGTGGAGTCATGTTTTACTTCCTATTCAAGAGCTCTGGGAGAGAAATCACGTGGAAGGACTTCGTCAATAACTATCTTTCTAAAGGAGTAGTAAGTATTTATGGATTGGTGGCCACCATGGTTCAAAAGGTGCAGTTCAGGAGAGAGCAAGAGAGTGATGAGTAGCAAGTGGGTCAGACAGACCTGTCCATCGTAAAGCTCTTGTGTTCACGTTGGTTTCTCTAATGACGGAAAGTGCTGCAGTCAAGAAATGTGGTCGTTGTGACCCGAATTCACCACAGCATCCTTTTGATTCACTCCATGTGAAGGACTGGTGTCTGGAGGCACTGCTTCCAGCTGTGGTCCTGGCAGTGTGCCACCTGCTTCTGTCACTGCTCCCTGCCTCTTCCTGCAGACTGGTGTGTGGCAGCCTCTCAGCTCTTTTCATGTCTCCACTGCTTCTAGTTAATCTCCTATGACTTGGAAGCCGGTCAGAGCTGTAAAGTAGCAGAGAGGCTCCAAGTGTGGACTGGGTGGGGCATGTGAACTTTGGAGTTGCTTATCTGCTGGGAATCCTGTGTTACTGCGTGCCACGTCTCACACATTCACAATGCCTCCACTTATGTATTATTAAGACAGATTTTGGGGCTGGGGTTGTGGCTTAGCGGTAGAGCGCTCGCCTAACATGTGCGAGGCCCTGGGTTTGATCCTCAGCACCACATAAAAATACATAAAATAAAGGTATTGTGTCTAACTAAAACTAAAAAATAATAAATATTTTTAAAAAAAAATTTTAATAAACTGCCAACAAAACTATAACATGACATTGATTGTGAAATGGATCCCAGCTTCTAAGAGATTAAAATATGCAAAGTGTGCATCTTAACATTGTTGGATGTCATGCTAGTGGAGAACCAGGACTGGGACTGCTCGGTAATCTGAGGGAAATTGACCTCGAAGTGCTGGAGTCTTTATCAGTGAAATGGTAAAATAAACATGGTAATGCTTGCTGAGGCAATGTAAAAAATGACTTAGTTTCTAAGGGTCGTACAGGAGAGTGGGGATAGAAATAGTTCATAAACCCAGATACACTCTGTTATCAAGAGATGGTTGTTTCTGAGTGGAACTTTCACGTGAGGCCAAGATACTTAGGTAAAAAAGATGAAAGTTCCAGTCCAACAAAGGATATAACTTACATGTAAAAGAAGAAATACAGATGAAGGGGGGAAAACAGAAAAAGGAAAGCATTAGGCCGAACTTAGCTCTCAGTTAACTAAATGCAAATTAAAAACAAGAAACCAGTTGGCTGTAATTATTAATGAAAAAATAATACCCAGTACTAACGGGTCGTGAAATACACAGTCATACAGAGAATTGGGCATTATGTATAAAGAGTCTAAAAAATCCTTACATCCTCTGAACCATCTCAGTGGTTTAATCATAAGATGGATTCACAGGGTCATTCATTCCAGAGTTTGATCAAAGAATACAATCAAGAGGAAATAGGCAAATGTTTGAAAAGAGGGCAATAGTCAAATAATAGTGCTGAGAAAGCCTGTTTCCTTTTTCTGTCTTGTTCAGAAATCACAGGAGAATTGAATAGTGATGATTACAAATGCTGATTTGCTCTTGCTTTTAAAGATACCAACATTTACCTGTGACAAGTGTCTACTCCTTGCAAAACCTTGTTTTTACTACATTGAAGAAGTATGTTAGGTTACTTTTAGAGTTGCTAGGAATGCGTATAGAATATTTTTCCATTGTTTTGGCCATCTATTTAAATACTGTTTTTTTCTTATTTGATATATTAACTTGGTAGAGTAACAATTTATTAACAATGAATTATGATTTTATTTATCTTTTTCATGTTTGTTTTTTTAACATATTTAAGTGTACAGATATTAAATACATCCATAAAGTGCAGCCATCACCAACATCGACCTCCAAAACTTCATTTTGTAAACTGATTCTCATTGAACAGGAATACCCACTCTCTCCTTCCTCATGGCCCCTGGCAACACCAACCTACCTTTGTCTCTAGGATTCTGACTACTTGAAATACCTCATATTAGATGGAATCATGAGGTATTTGTCTTTCTGTGTTTGGCTTATTTCACTTAGTATAATGTCCTCAAGGTTCATGTTTGTCAGAATTTCCTTTCCTGTTAAGGCTGCGTGCCACATGTTGCTTTTCCATTTATGCATTGATGGGCACTGGATTGCTTCCAAGTTTTAGCTGTTGTGAATGATGCTATGAACATAGGTATCCCAATATCTCTTTGAGACCCAGCTTTCAATTATTTGGGGTATGTGCAAAGGAGTCGAATTGCTGGATCAGATGGTAATTCTGTTTAATTTTTTGAAGAACCACTGTACTGTTTCCATAGTGGCTGAACAATTTAACACTTCTCTTCACAGTGCACAAGCATTCCTTTTTCTTCACATCCTCACCAGTGTTTGTTATTTGTTTTCCAGTAGTAGCCATCCTAGTGGGTGTGAGGTGGTTTCTCATTGTAGTTCTAATTTGCATTTCCCTAATGATTGATGTTGAGCATCTTTTCATGTGCTTATGGCCATTTGGGTATCTTTTTTTGTATGTCCATTCAAGTCCTTTACCCATATTGAATCAGGTTTTTTGCTGTTGAGTGTTTTGTTTTGTTTTGTTTTTAATTTTTTTTAGTTGTTGATCTTTGTTTTTATTTATTTATATGTGGTGGTGGTGCTGAGAATGAACCCAGTGCCTCACACATGCCAGGCAAGTGCGCTACCGCTGAGCCACAGTCCCAGCCCTGCTGTTGAATTTTAACAGTTCCAGTGCATTCTGGATATTAATATCTTGACAGATATAAAATTTGCAAATATTTCTTCCCCTTCTGTGGGCTGCCTTTTTACTCTGTTGATATTGTCTTTTGATGCACACACAAAAATAGGGCCTTGTGCATTTTAGGCAAGCACTCTACCACTGAGCCACATCCCCAGCCCTTTTTATTTCCCATTTTGACATGGTCTCACTAAGTTTCTAAGGCTGATCTCAAACTTGCAGTCCTCCTGCTTCAGCCTCCTAAGTCTCTGGGATTACAGGTGTGCATCACCTCACTGAGTAAGGCACAAAATTTTAAAATTTTCATGAAATCTAATTTTTCTAGTTTTCTTTTGTTTCCTGTGCCTTTGCTGTCATATCTCAGAAGTCATGCCAAATCCAGTCTTATGAAGCTTTTGCCCTTCATTTTCTTCTAGCATTTACATGGTTTTGGTTCTTAAAGTTAGGCCTTTGTTCCTTTTTTTTTTTTTTTTTTTTTTTTGTACCGGGGATTGAACTCAGGGGCACTCAACCACTGGGTCACATCCCCAGACCTTTTTTTTGTATTTTATTTAGAGACAGGGTCTCACTTTGTTGCTAAGTGCCTCGCCATTGCTGAGGCTGGCTTTGAACTCGCGATCCTCCTGCCTCAGCCTCCCAAAGTGCTGGGATTACAGGTGTGCGCCACCGCGCCCGGCCCTTTTTTTTTTTTTTTTTTTTTTTTTTTTTTTTTGGTACCAGGGATTGACCTCAGGGGCACTCGACCACTGGGCCACATCCCCAGCCCTTTTTTGTATTTTATTAGAGACAGGGTCTCACTGAGTTGCTAAGTGCCTCGCCATTGCTGAGGCTGGCTTTGAACTCGCGATCCTCCTGCCTCAGCCTCCCAAGTACTGGGATTACAGGCGTGCGCCACCGCACCCGGCTTCTTTTTTTTTTAAGTATATATTTATTTGTTTTAGTCGTACACGATGCCTTTATTCTTACTTGGTACTGAGGATCGAACCTGTGCTAGGTGAGCGCTCTACTGCTGAGCCACAACCCCAGCCCTGGCCTTCGTTCCATTTTGAGTTGATTTTCATGTATGGTCTTAGGTAAGGGTCCAATTTCATTCTTTTGCATGTGCATATTCACTATTCTTAGCACCATTTGTTGAAAAGGTGGTCCTTTTCCCATTGAATGGTTTGACACCATTTTGAAAATCATTTGTCTGTATATGTGAAGGTTTATTTCTGGGCTCTTGCAGTTTTTTCCCTCTTTAGTGCTTGGGATCAAATCCAGGGCCAGCACACACTAGGCAAGTGCTCTACTACTGAGCTATTCCTGGTCTTTTTCATTCTATTCCATTGTCAGTTTTTATGTTAGTGCCTTACTGTTTTGAGTGCTGTAACTTTGTAGTAAACGTTACAACTGGAAGCATGAGCATGAGTTCTACAGCTTTGTTTTGTTTTGTACCTGGTATTGAACCCAGTGTTGCCTAACTGCTGAGCCACGTCTCCAGCCCTTTTTTTTACATTTTATTTAGAGACAGGGCCTTGCTAAGTTGCTGAGGCTGACTGAATTTGCAGTCCTCCTGCCTCAGCCTTCTGAGCTGCTAGGATTATAGGAGTGCACCACAGCACTCAGCTGTTATTCTTTTTCAAGATTGGTCTGGCTCTTCCTTTGAAATGACATATAAATTTTAGGGTGGGTCTTTCCATTGCTGGAAAAAAAATCATTGGGATTTTCATAGAGATTGCTTTAACTCTGAATTGCTTTTAGTGTTAACATTGTAATAGCATTAAGTCTTTCAATTTGTGAATGTAGATGTGTTTCTAGTTATTTGTATCTTTAATTTCTTTCCAAATGCTTTTATCATTTTCATTGTATAAGTCTTTCATCTGCTTATGTTAATTCCTAAGTATTATATTATTTTTTTTGGTGGTGTTGTAAGTGGAATTATTTTCTTCATTTCCTTTTCAGATTATCCATTGTTAGTGTATAGAAATGCAATTGATTTTTGCATGTTGACTTTGTATCCTGCTATTTTGCTAAGTTCATTTATTCCAGATTTTTCGTGTGTGCTACAGTTGAGATTTTCTGTATGTATAATCATGATATCTGCTAACAGATAATCTTGTACCTTCCTTTCTAATTTGTATGCCTTTTGCTTCTTTTTCTTGCCTAGCTCTGACTAGAACTTCAAGTAGTGTTAAATAGACATGGTGAAAGTGAGCGTCTTGGGGCTGGGGTTGTGTGCCTCAGTGGTAGAGCGCTCGCCTAGCACATGCGCTGCCCGGGTTTGATCCTCAGCACCACGTAAAAATAAAACGCATTGTGTACAACTAAAGCAAATTAAAGAAAGAAAGTGGGCGTCTTGGGGCTGGGGTTGTGGCTCAACGGCAGAGCGCTCGCCTCGCACGTGCGCGGCCCGGGTTCGATCCTCAGCACCACGTAAAAAAACATAAATGCATTGCATTGTGTACAACTAAAAGTAAATAAATAAATATTTTAAAAAAAAAAGAAAGAAAGAAAGTGGGCGTCTTGCCTGGTTCCTGATTTTAGAGGAAAAGCTTCCAGTCTTTCACCACACTGTGTGTTTTCCTGTACAGCTTTTATTGTGTTGATGTAATCTCTTTCTGGTTTGTTGAGATTTTTATTATGAGAGGGTGTTGAATTTGGTCAAATGCTTTCTCGTGCATCTATTGAGATGACCATGTGGTTTTTCCCCTTGATTCTGTCAGTGTGGTGTATGATGTTGATTGATTTTTGTACATTTGAACCATCCTTACCTTCTAGAAATATATCTCACTTAGACGTGATGTATGTTATATTCCTTTTAATGTGCTGAATTGGTTTGCTGATATTTTGTTAGGGATTTTTGCATTTATGTTCATAATGGGTATTGGTTTGCATCTCTTTTGGTAGTATCTTGGCTTTGGTATCAGAGGAACGTTGGCTTCATAGAATGAGTTAGAAAGTGTTGCCACTTCAGTTTTAAGAATTACTGGAGTTAGTTCTTTAAAAATTTGGTGGCGTGACCAGTGAAACCATGAGTTCCTGAGCTTTTCTTTATCAGATTTATTACTGGTAAGTATTGTAGGTCTATTCAGATCATTCTCTTTCTTCGTAGTTTACTTTTGGTAAATTTTGCATTTGCAGGAATCTGTCGATTCCATTCAGGTTATTCAATTTGTCGGCCTACAGTTGTTCGTAGAACTTAAAACCATTTTATTTCTGAAAATCAATTATGTCCATACTTTCATTTCTGGTTTTAGTAATTTGAGTCCTCTCTCTTTTTTCTCTTTGTTCACCTAGCTACTGTTTTGTTACTGTTGTTAATCCCCCTTTCCCCCCACCCCCCAAAAAAAAAAACTACTTTCAGTTTGTTTTTTTCTCTTGTTTTCCTGCACTTTCATATTCTCTCAGCTTCAATCTTTATCATCTTCCTTCTGCCCACTTTGGGGTTAGTTTGTTTTTTTCTATGGTTCCTTGAATTGTAAAGTTATTTACTTGAGATCTTTCTTGTATGTTTATTTATTTATTTATTTTGGCACTGTGGATTTAACCCAGGGGTACTTAACCATGGAGCCACATCCCCAGCCCTTTTTATTTTGAGACACAGTTCCGTTAAGTTGCTTAGGACCTTTTGGCACTGTGGATTTAACCCAGGGGTACTTAACCATGGAGCCATATCCCCAGCCCTTTTTATTTTGAGACACAGTTCCATTAAGTTGCTTAGGACCTTACTTAGTTGCCGAGGGTGGTTTTGAACTTGTAGTCCTCCTGCCTCCACCTTCCGAGCCACTGGGATTGGAGGTGTACACCACTGCTCCTGGCTCTTTTATTTATTTATTTATTTATTTATTAAATATTTATTTATTTACTTTAGTTGTACACAATGCAATGCATTTTATGTTTACATGGTGCTGAGGTTCGAACCCAGGCCGCACACGTGCGAGGCGGGCGCTTTGCTGCTGAGCCACAACCCCAGCCCCTGGCTCTTTTATTTTTAAATGTAAATTTTTATAGCTATAAATTCCCACCTTATTCTGCTTTTGCTGTGTCCTGTAAGCTTTGGTATGTTGTTCTTGTTTGCATTCATCTGTAAGTATTTTCCAGTTATCCTTGTGATTTCTTCTCAGATCCATTGATTATTTAGGAATGTGTTGTTTACTTTCCACAGATTTGTGATTTTCTGGTTTTCCTCTGTTACTGATTTCTAGCTCTTTACTATTGTGATTAGTGGAGATACTTTGTATGATACCTGATTTCAAAATCCATGGAGACTTAATTTGTGGCCTACATATGGTCTGCCTTGGACAACATCACATGTGTACTTGAGAAGCACATGTATTCTGTTGTGTGGAGTGTTCTCTGTGTGTGTGTCACGTCTAGTTGCTTTATTTAAGTCCTTTCTTTGTTTACTCATCTTCTGTTTTCTCCATTATTGGTAATGGGGTTTAGAAGATGCCAGCCTTTATTGTAGAGCTATTTTTCTCTTACATCTCATCAGTTTGTGATTTATGTATTTGAGTGCTCCGTTCTTATGTTTATAACTTATAATGTCTTACTATGTTATACCTTTTATTAATATACAATGTATTTTTGTCTCTTGTAACCATTTTTTATTTAAGGCTTATTTTTCCATCTTTCACTTTCAATCTGTTTATTTATTTGGACCTAAAGTGAATCTGAACAGCATATTGTAGTTGGATCATATTTTTAAAATCCATTCTCAGTCTCTTATATTGATTAGAGAATTTATATTTAAAGTGTTTACCAATATGCAGGGACTTCTGTCATTTATTGTTTGTTTCCTATATGTCTTAATGTTGTCTCTCATCTTCCATATCACTCTCTTTGGTGTTTAGTTGGTTTTTTTTTCTTTTTGGTAGTGAAATGCTTGCATACCTTTTCTTTTATTCTATAGCTTTATCTATGGTTACCATGGGGGTTACATTTCACATCCTAAAATTAACTCTAATTTGAATTTATGCCTGCTTAAATTTTATAACATACAAAAAACTCTGCTTCCATACCCCATTTTTTTGGTTGTTGGTGTCACAAGGTTATACTTTTATATGATATATCCCAGAACATAACCTAATAATAATTATTATTATTATTATTATTATTATTATTATTATTATTTTGATCAGGGATTGAACTCAGGGGCCCTCTACCACTGAGCCACATCCCAAGCCCTATTTTGTATTTTATTAGAGACAGGGTGTTCACTGAGTTGCTTAGCACCTCACTTTGCTGAGGTTAGCTTTGAACTTGCCATCCTCCTGACTCAGCCTTCTGAGCTGCTGGGATTACAGGCGTGCCTCACCGCGCCACCCAGCATAACCTAATAATTCTGGCTTACAGCTTTTTTTTTTTTTTTTTTTTTAAGATGGACACAATATCTTTTAAAAAATTTTTTTTATTATTCTAATTTGTTACACATGTTGGACACAATGTCTTTATTTATTTTTATGTGGTGCTGAGGATCAAACTCAGTGCCTCACATGTGCGAGGCAAGCATTCTACTGCTGAGCTACAATCCCAGCCCCAGCTTACAGCTTTTTTAATTCTACCACTTTGATTATTTGCTCTGTCTGATTAGAAGTTTGCTCAGAATCTTACTCAGGATCCTTGTAGGTGACGAGTTGCTTCTTTTACTGCTTTTGAGATTCTCTTTGTCTTTATCTTTGTCTTTGAAGTTTTTTTTTTTTTTTTTTTTTTTTTTTTTTTGTGGTACCGGGGATTGAACTCAGGGGCACTCAACCACTGGGCCACATCCCCAGCCCTTTTTTGTATTTTTATTTAGAGACAGGGTCTCACAGAGTGCAGGGGGGGGGGGGGGGGGGGGGGGAAAAAAAATTGGGGGGGGGGTATTCACTGAGTTGCTAAGTGCCTCGCCATTGCTGAGGCTGGCTTTGAACTCGCGATCCTCCTGCCTCAGCCTCCCAAAGTGCTGGGATTACAGGCGTGCGCCACCGCGCCCAGCTGAAGTTTTTTTAATAATGTCTCAAATGTGGGTCTCTCTGAGTTCATTTTGCTTAGAATTCCTTGAACTTGGATATTTTTATTCTTGTCTTTTATCAAATTTGGGGAGTTTTCAGCCATTATTAAAAAGAAATATTCTCTGTCCCTTCTACTCCTCTCCTCCTTTCGTGACTCCTACATTGGGTGAGTTGGTCTGCTTGACAGTGTCCTACAGATCCCTTTACTCTCTTCACTTTTTTTCAATTATTTTTTTTCTTTCTGTTCCTCAAACTCAATAATTTCAGTTGTCCTATTGTTCACTGGTTCTTTCTTCTGCCAACTCAAAGCTGCCTTTGAATTCCTCTAGTGAAATTTTCATTGGAGTTATTGTACTTTTCAGCTCAGAATTCCTGTTTCTTTTTAGGTTTTCTCTCTCTCCCTCCCACTAACACCACCCCCCCCCCCTCCCCGGCCACCTCTCTCTCTCTCTCTCTCTCTCTCTCTCTCTCTCTCTCTCTGTGTGTGTGTGTCTCTCTCTCTCTCTCTCTCTCTCTCTGGTACCAGGATTGAACTCAAGGGCATGCAACCACTGAACCACATCCCCAACCCTATTTTGTATTTTATTTAGAGACAGGGTCTCACTGAGTTGCTTAGCTCCTTGTGGTTGCGGAGGCTGTCTTTGAACTCGCGATCCTCCTGTCTGAGCCTCCTGAGATTACAGGTTTTCTGTCTCTTTATTGGTATTTGTTTTGTTCAAATGTCATTTTCTTGACTTTGTCCATTAGTTCTCTGAGTATTTTTAATGGAGTCATTTTATTTTGTTATTTTTTATTTATTTTTAATGGAGTCGTTTTAAATTCTTGTATATTTGCCATCAGCTATTTCTCAGGGACAGTTTCTGTTGGTTCACTTTTTTCCTTGAGTGGGCCGTGCTTTTCTGTCTCTTTGTATGCCTTGTGATTTTGTCATTGAAAACTAGACATTTGAATATTTGAATCTGATAGTGTAACTAAATATCAGATTCTTCCCTTTCCTCCAGGGTTTGCTGTGTTTTTTTGTTTGTTTGTTTTTTGTGGTTTGTTTGTTTGTTTGTTGTTACTATCATGGGCTGTTTCTGTAGCCAGGATTAGATTTGCTGAGGTCTTTTCTGAACCTGGTCTTTCTTTCCCTAAACATACATGATCTGATTTTCCCTGTATATAGTTGCTTTAAATGTCCTAGTCTTTAACATCTGACTCCAGAATGGGGGAAAGAGATAAATGAAGAAGATGGAAAAAAGGCATGGGCCCTTTAGATTCCCTGGCACGCACTTAAGTCACAGGAGGTGTACAACAGTGGCTACCACTTCTTTGCTCCTCTGTCATCAGAGGCAGCATTCAGAGCACAGATTCCTAGTCTGTGGAGGACAGGGTCCTTTAGCCTACCCTCATGCAAGCTGCATGGCAGCCGCTCCAGTGGCCTATCTTGGGCTGGGAGTGTGCTACTAGTGCTGACGGCTAAAATGAACTGAAATGAGCCACAGTTGACCAGCTAAGCCTTCTAATAACTCCAGATTTCCAAAAATAGTTACAGCAAACAGATTCTACCTGTGTAGTTGTGTAGGCAGGGAGGTAGATTCCTGGCGCTTCCTACTCCACCATCTTCCTGGAATTTTACCTACTCAGATTTTTTTTCCCACGCACACTGGGGATTGAACCCAGGGCCTTGTGCATGCTAGGCAAGCACTCTACCACTGAGCCACATTCCCAACCCTTTTTGTTTTATTTTGAGACAGGATCTTGTTAAATTGCTGAGGCTGGCCTCAAACTTGCAATCCTCCTGCCTCAACTTCATGAATTGTTGGAATTACAGGTGTGCACTACTGGCCTGGTTCTACTTAGATTTTTAAAAATATTTATTTATTTTATTTTAGTTGTACACAGTGCATTTGTATGTGGTGCTGAGGATCGAACCTGGGCCACGCACGTGCTAGGCGAGCGCCCTACCACTGAGCCACATCCCAGCCCCTCTACTCAGATTTTTGAATCAAGTGTTTATTTCACGAAAGTGAGAATGTTATATGCATAATTCTCAGAAGTCGTGGGGAGCCAGCGTTCTCAGAAGTAACTCTTGTCTAGGTGTGGAAGGGGCTGCAGTAGTCCCTTCCCAGGGTACTAACCAGTGCTTGCGAGGAGTCCCAAAGGTGAGTCAGTCTGCCACCTCGCAGGCAGCTCTTTTTTTTTTTTTTTTTTTTTTATTTACTTTAGTTGTACACAATGCAATGCATTTATGTTTACGTGGTGCTGAGGATCGAACCTGGGCCGCGCATGTGCGAGGCAAGCGCTCTGCCGCTGAGCCACAGCCCCAGCCCTCGCAGGCAGCTTTGTAGGGGATAGGGCTCTTTTCACCATTCCTTTCTAGACCAAGAACAGTTCTCCCATAGGTCAGCTTCTCTACTGTCTATTTGCTATTTGTATCTTTCGGATTTACTGACAGAACACATAGTGAGAAGTAGGCATATCGCGAAACACTTCACTCCTGCATCAGTCCTTGGGATGAGGTGTTTACGGATGTTCTTAAGAATCTGATACACTTATTGATTAAAGAAAGCAACTTTAAACCATTTTATACTGATGGAGTGGCAAAAATTAAAAGGCTTTATAATCAAGTGATGGTGAAGATTTTGAGCAATAAGATTTTGAGCATGTTTTGCTGGTACACGTGAATTGGAGAGCCACTTGGCAATGTTTCGTGAGGGTGAAGGTGTGGTCTACCCTGTTACCCAGCTGCACTGTGTCTGCCTATAGATATATATTCCTGGGGAATTTTTTTAATAGTTTTTTTTATACCTTTATTTATTATTTATTTATTTTTACGTGGTGCTGAGAATCGGACTCAGGCCCGCCCATCAGGCCCGCACACGTGCTAGGCAAGCACTGTACTGCTGAGCCACAACCCCAGCCCTTCCTGGGGAATGTTTGAAGGTAAATGCAGGAAGGGTTGTTCCTGCAGCGTCATTTAGCCCATCAACAGGGAATGAATAAGGAACTTTGGGTATACTCATCAAATGTAGCATCCCACAAAATGAAATCTCAGTGTGGGCAAACCGCATGAATGTGATATTAGGGGAGAAAGGAAAGGAATAGAAGAATAGATACAAAGCAAGACCATTTTTTAAGTTTAAAAACCAGCCAAAGCGAGTGTGGCTATCGTTCAGGGCTAGTAGGTGTGTAGTACAAGTGTAAGGCAGGTTGGGGGAGACTTGCCCATGCATGCTGTCCCCTCCGGAATAGGGTGTGCTCGGGAGCCTCCCCGGCTTTGGAGGTGGGAACGTGGGGCATCCTCTGATTCGTGATTATTTTCTGTGTGTCTGGAATGTCATATTCATTTTAAGTGAGCTTAAAAGAATATTTGAAGTATTTATTTAAATTTATGTTTGAATGTTTTAACTTTTTTAAATTTCCAGGTAGACAGATTGGAAGTGGTCAACAAGCGTTTTGTTCGAGTGACTTTTACTCCAGGAAAAACTCCAGTTGATGGGGTAAATCATTTTATTAATTGATGTGAATTAGCCATAACTTAACTTTGCAGATTAAGAGCTAAGAGAAAACACCACTCACATTGTAGCAGGTGTGATATGCACTGATGGGTGGGAATCTGTGGTGTGAGTTAGTGTTAGGGGCTGCACCTCTGACTCGCTCCTGGTGATGCCCGGATTACTGGGAGGTGCTCCACAGAGTCTGATGAGAGCCAGGCACTTGGGGTCTTGCCCAGTGGACAGCTGGTGCTGAGTTAGGGACTGTTCAGGCAGGTGTGGTTAACCTGCTAGGGACATGTTTTAGGGTCTGAAGCCACATGAATTTTTTTTTTTTTTAATCTTTGTCGGGAAACAACTTACCAGGAGCTATTGTTATTTGAAACTTTTCATCTTTTATTTTTAGGTGTGCAGAGAGAAGTTCCTTGCTCAGTAACACTGATTGCTAGGAAAAATATGGAATGACATGTTGATGTCTTCTCAGTTTCGTATCTTAATTTTCTTTTTAATCACCACTTTTTTTTTGGCTGCCAGGGATTGAACTGAGGGGCATTCGACCACTGAGCCACATCCCCAGCCCAGTTTTGTATTTTATTAGAGACAGTGTCTCACTGAGTTGCTTAGTGCCTCACCGTTGCTGAGGCTGGCTTTGAACTCGTGATCCTCCTGCCTCAGCCTCCTGAACTGCTGGGATTACAGGCGTGCGCCACTGTACCCAGTTTAAATCACCACTTTTAAAAAATGATTGCAAGTTAAAGGAGAGCAAAGTTTTTTGTGTTATAAAATGAGGCTAAGGGCTGGGGTTGTGGCTCAGCGGCAGAGAGCTCGCCTCGCACGTGCATGGCCCGTGTTCGATCCTCAGCACCATGCAAACATAAATGCATTGCATTGTATACAACTAAAGTAAATAAATAAATAAATATTTTTTTTAAAAATGAGGCTAATACTTGTAAAGTACCTGGAATATAAGCACTTTTTTTATCTAGTCAAACTCCGTAAATATGAGCCGTTACAAGTATTCGCGTCTTGTGGTTGTGCAGAGAGGCAGTTTGACCGTGCTTATGACCCTGCCTCTAGAGCCGGACTCCTGGGGTCAGATCCCTTCCTCTTACTCCATACATAACCACAGGCAAGTTAAGTCACTCTCCTAGTTCCTTTTTTTTTAAAATGGTATCAGGTACCAGCCCTGTTTTGTATTTTATTTAGAGACAGGGTCTCACTTGAAGGAGCCTATAATCAAGGAGATAGCTAAAGATTGCGGTTAGCTGAGAGCCATAAAAGATGTTCTAGTTTCCACCTGATGTTGATACATTATTCAAAGAATCTTTGTATGCCCGTGAACACTGCGTGACGCACCTGTAAGCTCGAGCTGTAAGCACGTGTCCTTGTTAAAGCTATATGTATATAACTGGGTGAGGTTCGTTAGTGTGTGTGGGGAAGAAGAAGGTGGTGGTTGGAGTTACAGCATTTGGAGTGATTGCTGGAGCTGGAGAGAGGAGAAGAATAAAAGACCTTTTTTCATTTTCATCCTGCCTCCGAATTTTCCTGTGGCGTTCGCTGCTCCAAGCGACTTCCGCTTCAGGCAGCGACACTCACTGAGTTGCTTAGTGCCTCGCTTTTGCTGAGGCTGGCTTTGAACTCATGATCCTCCTGCCTCAGCCTCCCTAGCTGCTGGGATTACAAGCATGTACACCACTGCAGCACCTGGCTCACAGTTTCTTTTCTTTTTTTTTTTTTTTTTTTAATATTTATTTATTTGCTTTAGTTGTACACAATGCGTTTATTTTTACGTGGTGCTGAGGATCAAACCCGGGCCACACACGTGCTAGGCGAGCGCTCTACCGCTGAGCCACGACTCCAGCCCCATGGTTTCTTATCTGTTAGAATTGGAGCTTGGGTTGGGGTTGTAGCTCAGTGTTTGCCTAGCACACATGAGGTACTGGGTTCAATCCTCAGTACCACATAAAACAATAAATAGATAAAATAAAGGTATTGTGTCCATCTACAACTAAAAATATTAAAAACAAACAAAAAAGAATTGGAGCTCATTTTCAACCAGTAGACACTAATACAATACAGAATACATTCAACCCCCTGTGTCTATGGGTTCTGTGTCCATAGATTCAATCAACTTCAGATGAAAAATATTTGGAAAAAAATTTGCATATTCACTGAACATGTACAGACTTCTTTCCCTGTCATTATTTCCTAAAGAGTATGATAACTATGTAGCATTTACATTGTGTATTAGGTATTTTAAGTAATCTAAAGATGAATTAAATTACTTAAGAGGGGATTGTAGATTATATGCAAAAACTATGTCATTTTATAAAAGGGACTTGAGCATCTGCAGATTTTGGTATTTGGATACCAAGGAGCGGTTGTACTTGGGTGCTGTTGAGTAAAGTAGCCATCCCCCAGTCCCCTAGGTGTCCCTTCCTATGGCCCTTCCCCAACTCCGGGGAACTGCACGATGCTGCTGGCCCAGCTTGGCACTTCTGATGTACATGCTAGTGTTTTTCTAATGGTTAAAATTTTGACTGTCACCCTGTTCCTGCTTCTTGGGATGGTTCTCAAGATTAAGTGAATTGATATATATAAAGGACTTAGAATAGTACCAGGCACTCAGTAATTGCTCAGTGAGCTTTAGCTGTTATTGTCACATACATTTGTTTTCAGTCTGGGAACAGGGATGCTAGGAATGGAGAAGAGAAAAAGAATGAATATTTACCTATAAAGAGGTCTTTTATTCTGTTCTTTGAATTTATAATTTTAGAGCCACAAGAAAATACTGCTAAAGAAATGCTTATTTGCTAAGGACTACCAAATGTTCTCACGGAGTGACTTAATCACCATGTCATTAAAACCAGGCTCTATTACTAGCATTTTTAATATTTGTAAATCTTTATTGTTTCTGAAAACTTTTTTTTAAAAAAGTCAACCCTCCAAGTGAATCACATCATTTGTTCCACTTCATTCTTAGGGTATTTGTTTTTCTATTTTTATAGCAATATGTGTGGTTTAATATTGGCAGTGTAGACACCTTTGAGCGGAATTTGGAAACCTTACAGCAGGAATTGGGCATAGAAGGGGAAAATCGGGTGCCTGTTGTCTACATTGCTGAAAGTGACGGGTAAGAAGTACTTTTTAAAAAAATTTTATTTATTTTAATATATATTTATTTGTTTTAGTTGTACACAATGCATTTATTTTTACATGGTGCTGAGGATCGAACCCTGGCCACACATGTGCTAGGCAAGTGCTCTACCGCTGAGCCACAACCCCAGGCCAAGAAGTACTTTTTTATTTTTTTAATATTTATTTATTTACTTTAGTTGTACACAATGCAATGCATTTATGTTTATGTGGTGCTGAGGATCGAACATGGGCCGCGCACGTGCAAGGCGAGCGCTCTGCCGCTGAGCCACAATCCCAGCCCAAGAAGTACTTTTTAAATACGTTTTGAAAACTATTTGCTGTAATGGTTCATTGTGTCCCATGTCACTAGGTAGCAAGAGTTACACATTAGATTCTCAAACAGCCCTTTCTCAGTTTGGCCAGAGTTTAAAACAATCACTAGTAACTTAGTTTGTGCACATGATTGATTCATTTCCTACACATTGACATTCGTCTTGATTAAGCAGTGGTTTGGGGTATTAATGTCCAGTGTACTGTCTACATAGGGTTTAGCATAAAGAGTCCCTTTATGTGAAAGAGTAGCATTTCTACCTTTTTTTTTTAATATTTATTTATTTACTTTAGTTGTACACAATGCAATGCATTTATGTTTACGTGGTGCTGAGGATCGAACCCGGGGTGCGCACGTGCCAGGCGAGCGCTCTGCCGCTGAGCCACAATCCCAGCCCCGCATTTCTACCTTTTAACCATCATTTTTACGTTTATATTTCATAGAGTTCTCTAGGATTCTTAAGTGATCCTTCCTCTCTCATCAGAGCTGCTTTTTCGCTTGGGGGTTATTTGTCTTTCAGAACCCCATTTAAAAGTCTTGAGTGGCTGCTCCAGGTGTCCACAGTTCCTGGGCTGGTGGTGTGGCTCAGTGGTGAGCACTTGTCTAGCACGCAGGAAGCCCTGGATTCCAGGCCAGCAGCAGAACAGTCTTTGAGCTCATTTGGAAGCTACGTTGCCTTAGAGTGCTCATCCACACACACCCAAGAGAACTGTTGGCAGTTACCTCATTTGTATTAAATACAGAAGGTACCCCTAGCTATAGAATTACCAGTTCTGGAGTAAAATCAGAAATCTTTTTTTAAACTTTATTTTATTGATTTATTTTTATGTGGTGTTGAAGATCGAACCCAGTGCCTCACACATGCTAGGCAAGCGCTACAACCCCTGCCCCAGAAATCTTAATTTTTTTGTATATGTAAGAAAAGCAAAAAATAACCTGGTAGCTAGTATATTAATTGCACTGATGGTATCACTCAGATTTAAGGATTTCTTAGGTACGTAGACTTGCACTTTATGTGCATCACGTGATGCTAGGTAGTTGTGGTGATGGTTCATGGAGGATTTATCTCCAGCACTGAGGTTATAAGGTAATGACTTTATAGGCTGCTGCTACAATGTTGCATGGGTTGACTATCCCTTATCTGATGTACTGGGACCAGAAGTCTTTCAAATTTCAGATTTTTTTAGATTTTTGGAAAATTTGCATAGACTTTTATCAGTTGAGCATCCCTAATCTGAAATCTAAAATGCTTCAAAATCCTAAAATTTTTAAGCATCATGTTGGTGCTCGGAAAGTTTTAGATTTTCAAGCACTTCAGATAGGGATTCTCAGAATCTATACAGACTTTTGCTGTATCATTTTTGAAACTTTTCTTATCAGTGCAGCTTTTTTTTCTTTTTCTTCCGGAAATAAACCAAAGGTAAATTTTTCATGGTTCTCACCGCTTGCTTTAGCAGCACTGAAAATTTTGTAATAAAGAATATTAGAAAGCAAGGAAGGGACTGGGGCTGTGGCTCAGAGGTGGAGCACTTGCCTGGCATGCATGAGGTGCTAGGTTCGATCCTCAGCACCACATAGAAATAAAATTAAAGGTATTGTGTCCACCAACTAAAAACATATATATTAAAAAAAAAAAAAAAAAAAAAAAAAAAACTTAGAAAGCAAATCCTGCTTTTTGTTTTGATTTTGACCTAAATCACATGCAAAGCTTTGATCTAAATTGCTGAGTAAGTTCAACTAAAATTTTATTAACCCATATAAACATATACCTGTGCTCATAGTTAGTTTGAAACAAATATTATTAAGACAAACTGGAAGCATAGTGCATCCCCAGGCTTTAAATCATGCAAGCGTCTCCCTGGAAGGCAGGCACCATGTTGGAGGGGACCTGCGGAATCTGTTGAGCCTGCAAGGAATGGTCTGTGCAGCATTTGGTAGGAGGGAAGTGTAAACATGTATGTATTACTTTTGAAACTGACATGCTGTTCAGTTAGAATAGATCTGGCATTTGAAGGACATTTCTTTTTTTTAAATTTTTTTTATTTTTTTAAAGTATTTTTAAAAAATATTTATTTATTTGCTTTAGTTGTACACAATGTGTTTTTATTTGTACGTGGTGCTGAGGATTGAACCCGGGGCGCGCACGTGCTAGGCGAGCGCAATACCGCTGAGCCACAATCCCAGCCCTGAAGGACATTTCTTTAAAAGAGGTTGATGTATCCCAAAAAGAGAACTGGAATTTCCACTCAAGATTAACACCAGGATCATGTTGAAATTCTTGAGTAATTCAAAAGAAATTTCTTTGAAACCCAGATATAATGATAGCAAATAATAGTACTGTGCTTAAATGGTGGTTATTGGGATAGTATTAATAAAATATTAATAGCATACATGTTAAGAACAACAGGTTTCTCTCTGGTATTACCTTTTGTGATTCTCCACCAGTAGAGATAACACCAAGATTCCCATGTGCCTCAGATAAAATATTAGAAAGTTTAGGTTTTTTAAAAATTAAAAATGTAGACGGGCGCAGTGGCGCACGCCTGTAATCCCAGCACTTTGGGAGGCTGAGGCAGGAGGATTGCGAGTTCAAAGCCAGCCTCAGCAATGGCGAGGCACTTAGCAACTCAGTGAGACCCTGTCTCTAAATAAAATACAAAAAAAAGGGCTGGGGATGTGACCCAGTAGTCGAGTGCCCCTGAGTTCAATCCCCGGTACCACAAAAAAAAAAAAAAAAAAAAAAAAAAAAAAAAAATAAAAAAATGTTTGCATTCATATCTGAAGCAGCTGTATAAAAGTACTTACATTACAGAACAGTCTTAGCAACATTTATGTCCTGTCCTCCCTCTAGCTCATTTCTTCTGAGCATGTTGCCCACGGTGCTCATCATCGCTTTTCTCCTGTATACCATAAGAAGAGGGCCCGCAGGCATTGGGCGAACTGGCCGGGGCATGGGTGGCCTCTTCAGTGTTGGAGAAACCACAGCCAAGGTCTTAAAGGACGAAATAGATGTGAAATTCAAAGATGTGGCTGGTTGTGAGGAGGCCAAGCTGGAGATCATGGAATTTGTAAATTTTTTGAAAAACCCAAAGCAGTATCAAGACCTAGGAGCAAAAATCCCAAAGGTAAAATGCACCTTCAGAAGATTAACTCAAAAACCTTTTGAAGTAGTTCTTTGTCTCTGAAGTTGTCATTTTATGAAGTTTGGCTATTTTAAGTAGCTACTTCTCTCTTAGTTTCTGCCTAACTTGAGTGTTTTTTTCTGTTTTTGTCTGTGTGTGTGTTTCTATGTGAGTGTGCTTTGTTGGAAGGTTTTTGTGTATTCCTGAAAGAATTTGTTTTTTTTCTCCTGGCAGCCTTCCCCAAACCACTTTCTTCACCCCTCCACTCTGATTTAGATACCGCGCCCCTCAGCAGCACAGTCCCCTGGAGCCTGTCACACTCTGCTGTACCCATGTTCCCCTTCCACAGACACATGTGGGCCATCTTCCCTGAGGGTCCTGGCTCAGGGGGTGGTGAGGAGAGACAGCACTAGTGGTCACGTTCCCTGCTGCCAGCAGCCACCCATGGCCACTGTGCCAGGGACAGCACCTGTGCCTTGAGGGCTGGTCCTGACCCAGGACTAGGCACAAAATAGAAACTTCATATTTATTGAGTAGATCAACTAGCTGCTCAGTAAATGAATAAAAGTCTAAATCTGTTTACAATCCTTTAGTAAAGTTCACTTTAAAGGATTCTTTGTACAGGGAATCGTTTTCTTGATTTTCATTTCCTGTTTATATGGATAAAAAGTCATGTCTCATGATTTTATGCTTTGCTGTCACTTAACACCCACTTGTATCATATCTGAGCATCTCTATAACTTAACATAATAGTTTTTATATTGTTTAAATAAACACAGTTTTTTCTTTTTAGTTAACTTCATCATCAGTATTTTATTTTTTTACTGCACTTCTGAGATTTCTTTTTTTTTTTTTTTCCCATCCTGGTACTGGGGATTGAACCCAGGGGTGCTCTACCACATTCTCAGTCCTTTTTAAATTTAATTTAATTTATTTATTTAAATACCTTTATTTTTTATTTATGTGGTGCTGAGGATTGAACCCAGTGTCTCACACATGTTAAGCAAGCACTCCACCACTGAACTACAACCCCAGCCCCTTTTTAAATTTTTATTTATTTGTTTGTTTGTTTGTTGTGATGCTGGGGATTGAACTCAGGGCTTGTGCACAGGAGGCAAGGACTCTACCAACTGAGCTATATCCTCAAACCGCCCCCCTCCCTTTTTAAAATTTTTTGAGACAAGGTCTTGCTAAGTTGCACAAGCTGGCCTCAAGCTTGCAAGCCAGGGCTGGGGATATAGCTCAGTTGGTAGAGTGTTTGCATTGCCTCACATGCACAAGGCCCTGGGTTCAATCCCCAGCACTACAAAAACAAACAAACAAAACCGCAAGCCTTCTTGCCTCAGCCCCTCCAAGTTGTTGGGATTATAGGCATTTGTCATTGCACTTTGTTCTTGTCAGACTTAAAGAATAAAATCGTTTTAAAAAATACCTTAAAGTGCCGGGCGTGGTGGCGCACGCCTGTAATCCCAGCACTTGGGAGGCTGAGGCAGGAGGATCGCAAGTTCAAAGCCAGCCTCAGCTGTGGCGAGGCACTTAGCAACTCAGTGAGACCCTGTCTCTAATAAAATACAAAAAAAGGGCTGGGGATGTGGCCCAGTGGTCTAGTGCCCCTGAGTTCAATCCCTGGTACAAAAAAAAAAAAATACCTTAAAGTTTTCTTATAAAGTTTGGGGAACAAAATATCTTTTAACCATATTGTCTACCTCCTCATGTATGATATTTGGAAATACAGTAGCCTGCGTATTTGTGAGAAAGAAAGGACACTGTTTTTTTCTTTTTGGGGGTGGGGGATGCTGGTGACTGGAGATTGAACTCGGGCACTCGACCACTGATCCACATCCCTAGCCCTGTTTTTTTTTTGTTTGTTTGTTTTGTTTTGTTTTTGTTTTTGTTTTTTTGGTACTGGGGATTGAACTCAGGGGCACTTGACCACTCAGTCACATCCCCAGCCCTTTTTTGTATTTTATTTAGAGACAGGGTCCTACTGAGTTACTGAGTGCCTTGCCATTGCTGAGGCTGGCTTTGAACTTGTGATCCTCTTGCCTCAGCCTCCCAAGTGCTGGGATTACAGGTGTGCGCCACCTCGCCCGGCTTGTTTTGTGTTATTAGAAACAGGGTCTCACTGAGTCGCTTAGTGCCTCAGCTAAATTGCTGAGACTGGCTTTGAACTCACGATTCTCCTGCCTCGGTCTCCCGAGCCACTGGGATTAGAGGTGTGTGCCACCGATCCCCGCCAAGAGAGGACACTGTTTATAGCTAGTCACTTAATGGAAAATGAACATAAAAATCAATTCATATAGTTGGTTTAAAATACACATTCATCTCTGCTAAAAATGTACTGACTTGTACATAGAAGTAGAAGTCAGTGGTTGGATTTAGTAATTGTTGGAATTCAAAATCCAATTTTTGGGGGGGCTACTCAGGAGCTCTCGACCATTGGGCCACATCCCTGGCCCTTTTTTGTAATTTATTAGAGACAGGGTGTCACTGAGTTGCTAAGTGCCTTGCCATTGCTGAGGCTGGCTTTGAACTTGCGATCCTCCTGCCTCAGCCTCCCAAATGCTGGGATTACAGGCGTGCGCCACCGTGCCCGGCTCAAAAGCCAATTTTTAAAGAATAAAAGAATTATGTGAATTAGGAGACATACAATTTGCATGTGTCTCCTTGAATCATTTAAGTAAATCTCAATTGGATCATTAGTAAATTCCTAGCTGAAGTCACCTTTTTTTAAATACTATTAGAAGGCCTAAAAATCTGAAAGGAAGTATTTAAGATGTTAACATATATCAGTAAGACTTAGAAACAGAGTTATACCTTGGATGATTTCTCTTTTTTGTATCTGAAGGGTGCCATTCTCACTGGTCCTCCAGGCACGGGGAAGACACTGCTAGCTAAGGCCACCGCTGGAGAAGCCAACGTCCCCTTCATCACTGTCAGTGGATCTGAGTTTTTAGAGATGTTTGTTGGTGTGGGTCCAGCTAGAGTAAGTCTTGTTCTTTTCTGCATCTTCTTATCCCCATTTATTCTCACCACATGGTGACTTGGTGAAGATTCCCCTGTCCCCTGGGGTCTCCAAAGGAACCTCCCACCAGTCACTGCCTTGAGTACGAAGGTCAGGCTTGCAGCAAGGCCTGTGACTTCAGCCCACCTTCCCTGCCCAACCAGAATACGGTCTGGGTCCTAAAATGATTCTCACATGCTTCAAGAAGTGGCTTTAATTTGTGGATCATTATTATTTTATAATGGCTTTATTAAAATATTATCGACATATTGTAAATTTCACTACCTTAAAGTATACGGCTAAATAGCTTAGGGTACATTCAGACTTGTGCAATATCACCACAATTAATCACACAACACTCATCCCCTTGAAAAGCAGCCCTAGAACCCTAGACCCTTTGTCACCCCTCCCAGTCCTAAACAAACACTCATCTACTTCTGTCTATAGGTTTTCCAATTACAGATATTTTATATAAATGGAATTGTACAGGATGTTGCCTTTTTTTGTTTTGTTTTTTTGAAATGGGGTCTCACTGTGTAGCCCAGGCTGGGCTCAGACTCTTCTCCTGCCTCAGCTTCCTCAGTAGCTGGGGATACAAGTGTTCACCACCATGCGAGCAGTATGTAAAGCTCTGTGTTTTACTTTGAGAGGAACCACAGAATCTTCCAAGGTACCTGTGTCTTTCACATTCCTACCAGCCGTGTGTGAGGGCTCTTGATTCCTTCGCATCCTCACCAACACTTGCTGTTACCTGACTCTGATTGTAGCCACCCTAGTGAACATGATGTGGCATCTTGTTTTGCTTTTGATTTGCATTTCATTGATGACAGGAGACGTTGAGCATTTCCTTTGGGTGGGGGGAGGGGTTGAATCCAGGGCCGCATGCATGCTAGGAAGTGCTCTACTACTAAGCTAGATCCCCAGCACTTTGGGTTTTATTTTGAGTCAGAGTCTTGTTAAGTTGCCTAGGCTGACCTGGAGCTCGCCATCCTCCTGCCTTAGCTTCACAAGTCACTGGGGTCACAGGCGTGTGTCACTGTGCCTGGCTCAGTGTTGGGCATCTCTCATCTGCCATTTGCATTTCTTCCTTGGAGAGATTTCTATTTAGATCCTTTGTCTGGCTTTTAATTGGGCTATTTGTCCTTTTCTTACTGACCCTGGATACTACCTTCTAATCAGATATGTAATTTGCCAATATTTTCCTTATCCTATGGGTTGTCTTTTCACTCTTTTTGATAGTGAAGCACAGAAGGTTTTTTGTTGTTGTTGTTGTTTTTTTGTTGTTGTTGTTGTTTTTGGACCAGGGATTGAACTCAGGGGCACTTGGCCACTGGGCCACATTCCCCAGCCCTTTTTTGTATTTTATTAGAAACAGGGTCTCACTGAGTTGCTAAGGGCCTCACTATTGCTAAGGCTGGCTTTGAAGTCGCAATCCTCCTGCCTCAGCCTCCCAAGTGCTGGGATTACAGGCATGAGCCACTGCGCCCAGCAGATTTTTTTTTTTAATCAGTTTGTTCTTTTTTGTTGTTTTTTAAATATTTATTTATTTGCTTTAGTTGTACAGAATGCATTTATTTTTACAAGGTGCTGAGGATCAAACTGACCTAGGCGAGTGCTCTACTGCTGAGCCACAACTCCAGCCCCAGCACAGAAGATTTTAATTTTGATTTTGTTCATCTATCTTTTCTTTGTGGTTCTCAAACTCAAGGCCATGAACATTAACCTATTTTTTCTTCTAACAATTTTATAATGATGGATCTTACATTAATGGATTCATTCAGGTTTATAAGGCAGATGAGTCTTAGGAAGATAGGAGAACAAGGGGCGTGAAATGTTCATGACGATGGGCCGTGGGATCTGATGTGGGTCAGGAGAAGCTGAAGGTAGGAGAGGACCTGTGAGTGGTGGTAATGTGGTGGGGCAGCGGGCTGGAGAACCGAGAAGTCAGTGAGCCTTGGTTGAATACGCTACCTGGGATGTATGTGGCTGGCTGCTCTGAGAAGTAGGGGTGGCCGGAAAGTGGAGGCTGAGGCTGGTTGTTCAGATTGTATCTGGGCAAAGCCAGGCTTGTCAAAGTGGATCAAAAGGTGCTGGGAAAGATGGTCAGGGACCTGAGAAGAACCACGTAGGTGTGGAAATCACTACCAGAGAGTGCTTGGAGGGACATCAGACCTGCAGGAGGACCTTGGCAAAAGGGCATGGGGGTGCCTGCCACATGGTGTGAGTCTCACGGCAAGAGTTTTTTCCAGCTTTTTTTTTTTTTTTTTTTTTTTTTTTGGTGCTGGGGATTGAACTCAGGGGCACGCAACCACTGGGCCACATCCCCAGCCCTTTTTTGTATTTATTAGAGACAGGGTCTCACTGAGTTGCTCAATGCCTCGCCATTGCTAAGGCTGGCTTTGAACTCATGATCCTCCTGCCTCAGCCTCCCAAGTGCTGGGATTACAGGCGTGCGCCACTGCGCCCGGCCCAGCAGAATTATTTTAACAGTGGTAGTGGGGCATAAGGCAGACCCCCCCAACTCTGGATAGGAAAGGAAGACATAGACCCCCTTCTACTTGAGAGTTTTGCAGGTTCCAGTTCAGGTAGGGAGGTTGAAGGGATGAGCTTGAAGGCAGAGGACCTTTTGATCACAAATATGGAGCTAGGAGCAAGGGAGGCAATGAGGGGTTTGAGTTATATCAAGGGATGTGTTCAGAGCCTTGTAGGAATGAAAGTCCAGAAACTCAGGCAGAAAGGATGAGAGGAAGCCTTTAGGAAGGGAAGTGAGGCCCCGGGGGCTTGTCTCTACAAGTGGCAGGGGCTGGTGGTAAGGCAGTGGAGTGTCTTCTCCTGTTCATGGCCTGAGTGGTCCTGCTCAGTGGGACGGTCTGGGTGCAGGGGCAGACAGTAGCTGCTCAGTCATGGTGGCACTGGGGGCAGGAGCACTGTGGGTCACTCTATGCTGGTCCCCTGAAGCATCCTTGGGCTTGGAGCATCCTTGCCTTTCCTTCCTACGTGAGCATGACCTGGACCTGTTGGAGGCCTCTCCTTCTCAGTCCCTGCTGGAGGCATGAAGCAGGATCCCTGGAGAAGCCTCAACTTTCTGAACATGAAGTTTCAGCTCTCCTGTGTTGTCATTTTATAGGGCAAAATGTCCAATGCTTTTTGTTGATATTATTAAAATAGCAGATATTGTAAGTATTTATTACATCATGGTAATGTATGGGTCATGGAAATAGTATTTGCTCACCTTAAAAATCACCCACCAAATTGCTTATTATTCGCCCTTCTTTGCTACTTGTAACTCTTAAATATGAATGTGCACTATGAAACAAAAAAAGGTTGTCTCCATGGGATGGGAGACTTGAGGTTGATTATTTTTTTTAGAAGATGAATGACATTCAATTGTCCTGTGGCTTCTTCTCCTTTTGTAAAGGTCCGAGACTTATTTGCCCTTGCTCGAAAGAATGCCCCTTGCATTCTCTTCATTGATGAGATTGACGCAGTGGGAAGGAAAAGAGGGCGAGGCAATTTTGGAGGGCAGAGTGAGCAGGAGAACACACTCAACCAGCTGCTCGTGGAGATGGATGGTGAGTGGTCAAGCCTTTGGTGTCTTAAACTGCACTTTCTAATTGTCTTATGTATCTCTAATGTGAGAATTCTTATTACACAACCAAGTTTAAAAAATCAAAACCAAACATTTTTAAAATGTTCTTTTATACCAGAACAGATTATAACAAAATTTATTTTAATTTTTAAAATTTTTTTATTTTTTTGGTACTGGGGATTGAACTCAGGGACACTCGACCACTGGGCCACATCCCCAGCCCTTTTTTGTATTTCATTAGAGACAGGGTCTCACTGAGTTGCTAAGTGCCTCGCCATTGCTGAGGCTGGCTTTGACTCGTGATCCTCCTGCCTCTGCCTCCTGAGCCACCGCGCCTGGCTCAATAACAAAATATTATGTCTGTGTCTATCTCTTGTGCATTGAATAAGAGATAAATTGTGAAAATTATAATCTCATTCTTAAAATCATCTGTGATCTTGGAACATCAGGAAAACTCAGGCATGACCAAGTGTGAATTTGGTGACCAAGTCACAAAAAGATGAATGACCCCTGACCTGCCCACCATCACAGCTTGGCGGCACAGCACAGCGTAGAGCAGCAGTTGTTTCCCCTTGCAACTGTGGACTGACGGGAAGCTGTGGCTTCCTGCTGCTGCCCAGCATTGCAAGAGAAGGTCAGACTACACAGCACTCGCCCAGGAAAAGACCCAGATCCAAAGTCTGAAGTAGCACTTCTACGCCTGCTGCTTTGACACCATTGTAAAGTTGAATAATCACAAGTTGAGGATCATCACTGTGCTCCTTGACCAAGAGAGTAGCAATTTCTCCATGTTAGTCAGCTTGTCTTTCATTCAGGAAAGCCAGTGTCCTGGGCAGGCCATATTCCTGCTGCCGGGTGGTTTGTGCAGAAAGGGGAAGCATGTGCCAGGTATCTAGCTGGCTTGGGTGGGAGCTAGGCACAGCATCGAATGAGAATGTGTGTGGCTCAGTGCTAGAGCACTTGCCTGTTGTGTGCAAGGTCACAGGTTCGGTCCCCAGTACCATAAGGAAATGAAAAAAAGAAAAGGAAGATACAGGTTCTGCTGTGTTCTATAGCAGTCAGTTCAAGTTTAGGGTGACGAGATCAAATCAGCCCAATAACTTCCAGTGCCAGTGTCCTGAAAGTGAAGATGTGGGCCAGACATTGACCCTACTAGAACTGAGCAACTCAGTGGGGAGAAAAGGTGGGAGATTGAGCTGACATTTGCCTTCAAATATACAGTTGCTTGTTCCTGTGGCCCAGGGCATCAAGACTCCTCATTTACAAAAGTTGACAATATCTCCTTTAGGATTTCTACTTAAGTAAATTACAATCTTTGATTATTTGCCTTTAGAAAATTGGTTCTTAATAAATACTTTAGCCCAAGGCAATGGAGGGAGAATGGTTACACGGATAGAAATAGGTAAGAGGAATGACTTCTAATGTTTTGTAACCCAGTAGTGTAACTATGATTAAGATCAATTTCATTATTTATTATATTTTAAAATAGGGAGAATTTTGAATGTTTCTAACTTTTTTTTTTTTGGGTACCGGGGATTGAACTCAGAGGCACTCGACCACTGGGCCACATCCCCAGCCCTTTTTTGTATTTTATTAGAGACAGGGTCTCACTGAGTTGCTTAGTGCCTCACCCACCATTGCTGAGGCTGGCTTTGAACTGGTGATCCTCCTGCCTCAGCCTCTCAAGTGCTGGGTGTAACAACAAAATGTAAGTGTTTGGGGTGATAGATGTGCCAGTTATCATGAGCTGATCTTCACATATTTTATTCATGTATTGAAATGGTACATACCCGTAATGGCCTGATGGCACACACCTGTAATTCCAGCAACTCAGGAGGCTGAGACAGGAAGATGGCAAGTTAAAGAGCAGCCTCAGCAACTTAGTAAAACTGTCTCAAAATAAAAGATAAAAAGGGCTGGGGATGTAGCTCAGTGGTAAATTACCCTGGGTTCAATCCATAGTACCAAAATAAAAGAATGTTATACTGTACCAAATAAATATGTACAACTGTATGTCAGCTATAAATAAATAAATGTTATTATTTTAAAAGAACTTTAAGTCTAATACATGATTCTTGTCATTAAGAACAACATGATTGGGAAGCTGAGGCAGGAGGATCACAAGTTCAAAGCCAGCCTCAACAATGGCGAGGTACTTAGCAACTCAGTCTCTAAATAAAATACAAAAAAGGGCTGGCAATGTGGCCTAGTGTTCGAGTGCCCCAGAGTTCAATCCCAGGTACCAAAAAAAATGAACAACAAGAATAGTAAGAATTATTCAGGTTTTGACTCAAAACCGTGTTGGATATAGCCGGGGCCATGGGTGGTCATCCTTCTCCACAGACAACTTGTTTTCTGCGCCATGCTGTTTAATCGATTGCATTTTCACTATCATCTTTTCAGGTTTTAACACAACAACAAACGTGGTCATTTTGGCGGGCACCAACCGACCAGATATCCTGGACCCAGCGCTGATGCGGCCAGGGCGCTTTGACAGGCAGATCTTCATTGGTGAGATGATGTCCACTGGGTTGGCGCCACCATCTGTGGGTTTAGATGTGACTGTCTTGCTGTGACTTTTTTCCCTTAAAAATAATTTCCAAAGGTCCGCCAGACATAAAAGGAAGAGCCTCTATTTTCAAAGTTCACCTCCGACCACTGAAACTGGACAGCACCCTAGAGAAGGAAAAGCTGGCCAGAAAATTGGCCTCTTTAACTCCAGGGTTTTCAGGTGAGTCGAAATAGCTACTGTCCTCTTTCTAGTGCTTTTAAATCACTGACATGTACCAGTTCACTTGGATGCTCTCATCTTGGGACTTACTAAGTAATTTTTACTTACTATTTATGGGAAAGTTTGAATATACATAGAATTAGAGGAGGTAGTGTCATGCGCCTGTCAGCACCCATCACTGGTTTCAGGAAAGGTCGCTGGCTCACAGCCAACCTCAGCTCACCTGTGCCTTATTCACTTCCTTCTGATGGCAGATTTTTTTTTTTTACCGACAAATATTGAAGGAATTATTCCCAAGTGTTTTTTTTTTTTTTTTTTTTTTTTTAATTCTACTGAGATAAAATCAACATGCCATAATATTCAGCAGTTAAAGTGTACAATTCAGTGGTGTATTAGCTTCATTGCTTCTGTGACCAAAAGACTCGACAAGAACAGTTGGAGGAGGAAAAGTTTATTTGGGGGCTCACATTCCAGAGGTCTCAGTCCAGACAGCCAGCTCTGTTGCTCTGGGCCTAGAGTGAGGCTGAACATCATAGCATAGACACATGGCTGAGGAAAGCACCTGGGGACGTGGCTCCAGGAAGCAGAGAGAGCTCTGCTCAACAAGGACAAAATATAAACCCCAAAGGCACACCCCCAGGGCCACCTCCTCCAGCCACACCCCTGCTGCTGACAGTCACCACCCAGTTGACCCCATCAGAGGAGCAGGGTACTGGTGAGGTTAGGGTTCTCTAAACTTCCTTGCATTGTCTCACACTTGAGCTTTTGGGGGACACCTCACATCTAACTATAATAAGTCGTTTTTAGTATGCTTAGAGGGTTGTGCAGCCATCCCTGTAATTGAATTGTGGAACTCTTCTTCACCCCCAGAAGATTCTGTTGGCAGCCACTGCCTCTTGTGTTTACTTGGCATACTGTTCTCAAGGTTTATCCATACTTGTAGCAGGTATCAGAACTGCATTCCTTTTTATGACCAAATAGTATTTCATTGTGTGGATACTCTGCATCTTGCTTGTTCATTCATCAGTTGAACTACTGGACTGTTTTCCAAAGTAGCTGCACTATGTTATGTTCTCACCAGTCAGTTTCTCTACTTCCTCACCAGCACCTACCATCTGCCTTTTTTATTATAACCATCTGTAGTACGTGTGCAGTGGTATCTCATTGAGGTTTTGATTAGCATTTGCCAGGTGACTAATGATATTGAGCATCTTTTCATGTGCTTATCCCAATAAATCTTTAATGTAAGATAAGATTCTTTCTTATTCCCTGTCTCCCTCCTTCCAAACTCAAAATGAAATGAAAAGTAACATATGAGAAATATGAGAAGATTATATATAACTGTATGGTCAGAAGGTAGTCATCTTGAATATCCCAGGAATCCTAAGTACTTACTCCTTGTCTTTGGAATTAAATTTGTAATGTCTTAATATTATTTATCGAGCACATATATTGTGCTGTAGCTTATTCATGTTACCATATACTTATTTGAAAAATTGATTTAAAGGCACTTAAGAATCTCAGAAGCATTTGGCATTGGCATGTTGGCACATGCTTATAATCCTAGGGACTTGGGAGGCTGAGGCAGAAGAATCACAACTTAGCCAGCCTCAGCAACTTAGTGAGGCCCTAAGCAACTGAACGAGACCCTGTGTCAAAATAAAAAAGGGTGGGGATGTGGTTCAGTGGTTAAGCTCCTTGGGTTCAGTCCCTATAACCAAAAAAAGGAAAAACAAACAAACAAAAAAATAATTTGGCATGCTTTCCACTATGTTTACATTTAGTTCTTTGAGTGAATGTTTTGATGCTTATGTTTATCATTTTATGTAAGCATACTACCTAATAGGCACAAAAGTCATTTTCCCAGCAGAAATGGTGAAACTATCTTAATTAGCATTGTTAAATACTGTCTTAGTTTGTTGTTATGTAGCCTTATGGTCTATATTAAATAGTTGTCTGTAATTATTCATTCACTACTAATGTGTTTTATATCATTTTGGAGAGCCAAGATTGTACCAGGCCAGTACTAAATGCTAGAATAGCTTGGAGGTATGAATTAAACTGAGCTATATTTCTGACTAAAGCCCTTAGCCAGTCCACTGCTGCCTGAGAGTTTAACTGGGTTAAGTCTCTGTAGTGCACTACTAGTAATGATAACCATATGTTGGTAGGCTAGCTGTTCTCCATGCTTGTTTTGTAGGAGCTGATGTTGCCAATGTCTGTAATGAGGCTGCTTTGATTGCTGCAAGACACCTCTCCGATTCCATAAATGAGAAACACTTTGAACAAGCAATCGAGCGAGTGATTGGTGGTAAGGCAACTGAAGGCTTCTCAGGCCAGGAGGCTGGTACAACAAATATAAGGCCAGCAGTTTCTGTTTGGGCAAAACTAGAAGCAAATTGTGCCTGCGTGAGGCCTGCCCTGTGCATTCTTTGTGCCCAAACCCTGTTTCCCTTGCCCTGAGGTGGCTCTTGCCTGTTCACCGTGCTGCCACCATAAGCCAAAGCCATAAGTGATCATTTTATAATAAGGCGTCATTCAGAGAAAACAAAAAACTCCTGTGATACACTATGGGGAAAAGGCTTTGTTATTCAGATAAGCAAGAAGTATTTATTTATCAGGGCTTGGTGTGGCTCAGTGATAGAGCATCTGCTCAGCATCCATGAGGCCCTAGGTTCAACCTTCAGCCCCGTTATCTATGGAAAACAGAGGGCTTGTCAGTTAACCCCTTATAACTTTTGACCTTGACAGCTCTATAGAATACATTTGTCTTGGGTTGTGTCCTTGTGAACTTTTCTTTTTAAATCTTTGAGTCTCCTTAATATGTTATCAGTTGAGAAATTGTCTCAGATGAATTACTTTGAGCACAGCAGAACTACTTCTGTCACAGTGCAGTGGTTTGCGTTAATAAAACAATGTAACATAAGGTTTACACTGCAGGAGTACAAAGGTGAGGTTCAGCATTCCCTCTCTCCAGTCCCAAGAAGAATCATGCTTAGACTACAGGTCCTTCCTTCTACTCTGTAGTTCACCTGGGCTCCAACATGGGCTCTTCTAGACTCTGTTCCTGGGGTTACCTTCTCTGCTCTGTTCTACTTTGTTGGCTAACTCTTTAATCCCTTGGGTTGCTGGGTAGTGTACTGGGTGCTTCAGCATTGGCCTAGCCAGCTCTGAGTAGGTATTTCCAGCTCTGTAACTAGCTCAGCACTTTTTTTTTTTTTTAATATTTATTTATTTGCTTTAGTTGTACACAATGCGTTTATTTGTACATAGTGCTGAGGATCGAACCAGGGCCGCGCACGTGCTAGGCAAGTGCTCTACAACCCCAGCCCTCAGCACTTTTGTTTTTTTTTGGTACCGGGGATTGAACTCAGGGGCACTCGACCACTGGGCCACATCCCCAGCCCCTTTTTTTGTATTTTATTAGAGACAGGGTCTCACTGAGTTGCTAAGTGCCTCGCCATTGCTGAGGCTGGCTTTGAACTCGCGATCGCGATCCTCCTGCCTCAGCCTCCCAAAGTGCTGGGATTACAGGCATGCGCCACCGCGCCCAGCTCCTCAGCACTTTTTTTTATCATCTCCCTTCCATTAGGAAGAGACTCCAATTAGTCTCTTGTGGCAAGCATCATTATTTACCCATGACTTAATGATCCTGAGTACTCAGAGTAAGCATGGTAATCTTTCCAGAGCTCTTTCTTTGTACAAGTTTTGTTTTACTTTAACCTAACTACTGAAGTTTATTTTACGTTTCTGTTTATTTCCCTAAACAGGATATGTGGCCTAAAAGAGTGGGAGAGTTAGAATAAAGGGGGCCTGGATAGTGAATTCATTTTTGCTATAGTTGGATATACTTCAAACTTGACCCTTGATTAAGAATTTTTGAATTGTCATGGGAAGTCTTTAAAGTACATTTTACTTTAAAAAGGAGTGCATAGCATTTTATAACTGTGTTTTAATGTCAGTATCACTAAAATAGTTGTTTGGGGTTTTTTGTTATTATTTTGTTAGGCCTGGAAAAAAAAACCCCAGGTTCTGCAGCCTGAGGAAAAGAAGACAGTGGCGTACCACGAAGCAGGGCATGCGGTTGCTGGCTGGTATCTGGAGCATGCAGACCCTCTCTTAAAGGTGAAGCAGTGTGTGCTGGACAGTGCTGGTCAGCTCAGCACAGGAGCAGTGACTCAGGGAGTTTTACTTACAGAAAGGATACTTAGGATGTGCCACTTTAAAAGAATTTGACAAAAACCAGTAATGGCTGAATGAGGTGGTTACACAAATCCTCCTGTAGATAAGCTATAAAAGTCGAACAGAATACTATTCAGAGGGACTGGGAAATGTCTACAGGTAGAACAGAGCTGGGCATGGTGGCACATACCTATAATCTCAGTGACTTGGGCAGCTAAGGCAGGTGGATTGCAAGTTTGAGGCCAGCATCAGCAACTTCGCAAGATCCTGTCTCAAAATGTTAAAAAGTGGGGAAAAATAAAGAAAGTAATGCAGAGCTGGGGAAGCGATTACTTTTAGAAAGCAGCAGCTGTAGTGGCAGGTGTTGGGGAGTGTGCCTCCTCTGGGACCTCTGCGCCACAGTGGTGGAACACGCTGGCCATCTCGAAGTGGCAGAGGAGTTCGAGATTTGAAGAATACTGAACACTTAACAGGAAAACACTGGAAACAAGAAGACTTCAGTGGGCTGAGTCCAAATCTGAGTAGAAACTGCACAAGTCACTGGCTGACTGGTAAAATTAAGTGTGCACAGGGGAGACCCCGAGAATCTGACAGGAGAGTGAGCGGAGCTGGCAGCGAAGGCCCCCGAGTCAGGGCTGCCCTGGCGAGGCTGTCACGTTCCCTGCTTGCAGCGTCCCACACTGTGCAGCATAGACACCAGCGGCCCACGTGTCTCGTGGAGTCAGGCAGCTGGGAATGGAGGGGTCTCTGAAGCAAGGAACCTACAAAGGCCACACAAGGGTATACGTCCTGCACCCAAAAGGACATACGAAGAAGCCACTAAAACTAAGTAAAGCTGGCAGTTTTGCAGAATTCAAGGTCAATATCAGAGATCAGTCATATTTTTGAAGATTAGTAATGATTCAAAAATGAAATTAGAAAAATTCAATTAAAAAATAGTAAATAAAAATTTAATTGCACTTTTCAAGAACATCCCAAAACATAAGTATGGAGGGATAAAGTTAAGAAATATTTGTAGGACCTGTCTACTGAGGTAGTAAACCTGACCCAAATAAAAACAGACTGGGCATGGGATGTTCTGTCAGTGCTCCCCACGCTGCTCTGTGGTTTCAGTGTGATCTCTTATCATAATCGTAGTAGGATGTTCTTGTGGAAATCGTGAAGCTGAATCTGGACCTGTATGGAAACACAGGTGAACTGTAGCTGCTGAAGCAGTGAGGTGAGGGCCACTGCTGCAGGACGACGGCTTGCTGCGGGGAGAGGCCGGTGCAGACGTGGGGGACAGAGCAAAGGCAGAGAGACCCATACACATTTGGTTAATGGATTTTCAAAAGAAATGTCAACATGATTCCAGGGAGGAAAGGTTTTCTTATCAACAGATGTTTTTGGTAACTAAGTATTCATCTGAAAAACTTGAACATTGACTCTTAAACACCATAAGCAAAAGGTGAGTTTGAAATAGATCACAAAAGCTAAAACTAAACCAGACATGTGGCATATACCTGTAATCCCAGTGTCTTGGGAGGCTGAGGCAGGAAGATTCCAAGTTAAAGACCAGCCTCAGCAACTTAACAAATCCCTGTCTCAAAAACTAAAATGGGCCAGGCGCGGTGGCGCACTCCTGTAATCCCATCACTTGGGAGGCTGAGGCAGGAGGATCACGAGTTCAAAGCCAGCCTCAGCAATGGTGAAGCACTTAGCAACTCAGTGAGACCCTGTCTCTAATAAAATGCAAAAAAAAGGGCTGGGGGTGTGGCCCAGTGGTCGAGTGCCCCTGAGTTCAATCCCCAGTACAAAAAAAAAAAAAACTAAAATGGGCTGGAGATGCTGCTCAGTGGTAGTAGAGTGCCTTCAGTTTGGCCCCTATAGCACCCCCCCCCCCCCCAAAAAAAAAAAAAAAAAAGCTAAAACTTATAGAAGAAAACAGTAAAAATCTTTGTGGCACAAAAAGGGTGAATTACAAAAGAAAAAGTTGATAAATGGAATCACTAAAATTTAAAACTGTCTTCAAAAGACATCATTAAGAAAATCGAACGAGCAAGCCATGCACACTCTAAAAGTACTTGTAGGCTGCTCCAAGCATTGCATCAGTAAAACAGCTACAAGAATGTATATTTATTTATATACATACACACATGTGTATATGGCAGAGAACTTGTATCTGGAATATGTAAATAACTCTTAAAAACCCAATAAGAAAATCAGCAAACCTGTAAAATAGTGGGTAAAAGATTTGAAAATATGCTTCACTGAACCATTTCATGAATGGGCATTAAGCACATAAAGATCTTACTCATCAGGAAACTGCAGATTAAAACGCAGAGCAATACCACAGGAATGGGTGCAATTTGGAAAAGGAGCCCCCTAGTGGCAGTAAGGCAGAGAGGGCAAAGCCCTCCTGCGTTGCCCACAGGAATGGAGTGTGGGTGGCCACACATTTTGGTATTTTCTCATAGAGGTAAACACACACTTACCAATGATCCCACTGCCTACTGTTTACTCAAGAGAAATGAAAACATGTCCACACAAAGACTCTTAGCAAATTGAAACAACACTAACGTGCTCCAAGAGTGCAGTGGATGTGCGGGGTCTGTTCACACATGGAATGCTGCACAGCACTGAGAACAGGTCAGCTGTCCACAAAGCAGGGTATCAGACACAGGAAGGGAACCAGACCGAAGCACATGCTGCAGGATGGGTTACATGCAGTTGCCTGGGGCTGGGTGTGGGGGGAGGATCAACTGGGGAAGACTGCAAGGGAACTTGGGTAGGATAAGGTTTTGTGACTTCCCTGGGGTTGAAAGTTATGTTCAGCAAGACTCACAACTTTATACTGAAAATAGGTGCATTTTTCTATATAGAAAACATCATCCCTCAACCAAATTGATTTTTTTTTTTTTTTTTTTTTTTTTTTTTTTTGGTACCAGGGATTGAACTCAGGGGCACTCGACCACTGGGCCACATCCCCAGCCCTTTTTTGTATTTTATTAGAGACAGGGTCTCACTGAGTTGCTAAGTGCCTCACCATTGCTGAGGCTGGCTTTGAACTCGTGATCCTTTTGCCTCAGCCTCCCAAGTGCTGCGACCGGCCCAAATTGATTTTTTTAATTAAAAAAATTATTCAACTGCAAAAAGGAGTAGGAAAGAAAACAAAGGCTGCTGAGCATCTTGGCCCTGCCATCCCCTCTACTCTGCTGGCTACGTAGTGGCCAGCAGTCACAGTCTCTAAGAGGAGTCACCCACACTCACCAGGCTTCTTTCATTGAGACTGAGAGGTTCAGTTGAGTTTCACAGAAAGACAGGAAAAGTTTCCTAGAACTCCCAGGTTCAGGTACTGACTCACCAAGGCTGGATCTCCCGGCGTTGCTCTTGCTTTTCGGCTTTCCCTGGTGAGGTTGTCTAGACACGCTGCTTGGGTCAACGCTTGGTAATAGGTTCCTCAGCATTTTGTGTTCTCACCAGGTTTCCATCATCCCACGGGGCAAAGGATTGGGCTATGCTCAGTATCTGCCAAAGGAGCAGTACCTATACACCAAGGAGCAGCTCCTAGACAGGATGTGCATGACTTTAGGCGGTCGTGTCTCTGAAGAGATCTTCTTTGGAAGAATTACAACTGGTGCCCAGGATGACCTGAGGAAAGTCACTCAGAGTGCCTACGCCCAGGTGAGTGCATGAGCAGGGCTGCTGCGTTGCGCCTCGCTTTTGCCAGAGAGGCTGACGGTCACGAATGGCTCTGAAACAGCACGATCTGGTTTCAGTGGCCTAGCCTTTACAGCAAGGCTAAAAGGAAGTCTGTTTCCAAACAACCCATTTTCTCACCCCACAGTGTTAAAAACTTATGTCCTTATGTCCTAGGGTACTGTCCATAAAGCACAGGTACAGAGTAAGGTTTGATTTTAAACCTATATGGTCCCACAGGAGGGTCCCCGGACCTGCTGTCTCTGCATGCCCATTCCTCGTCACTGACTGGCAGTCACCTCCCCTGACTCGTCAGGATCAGTCCCTGTTTTCTTTAAAAACATTCACCACTGGTGCCTGCATCCTCAAACAATACAGTTCATTGCCTTTGAATTTGATGTGGATGACTTTCTGTGGGAATTCCGTATTTGTGTGATGACTTTTCTTTGCTTATTGTGTATCTGTCACTTTCTCTAATTTTTTTTTTTTTTACTAGTCATTTTAAAATTTTTCTTGGATGCAGTGCCACATGCCTGTAATCCCAGCTACTCAGGAGGCTGAGGCAAGGGGATCGCAAGCTGAGGTCATCCTGGGGAATTTAGTGAGACCCTATCTCAAAATAAAAAGGCTGGGAATGTGGCTCAGAGGTACGGCACTCCTGGGTTCAGTCCCCAGTACTACAAAAATAATGATAATTTTTTTCTCTCTTTTTTTTTTAATATTTATTTATTTGCTTTTAGTTGTATACAATGCAATGCATTTATGTTTACGTGGTGCTGAGGATCGAACCCAGGCTGCACACATGCTACGCGAGCGCTCTACCACTGAGCCACAACCTCAGCCCTAATTTTTTTCTCTTATATGTAATTTTTTCTGCATTCTGGCACATCATCTGAGGTATTCTAACACGTAGTTCTTGTGTGTTCTGTCATTTTTCTGACTTTTTGCAGCTGTCTTTAGAATGGAGGGCACAGGTTCTTCTGTGTCATGTCTTTTCCTCCTACTCATTTTTCCTGTAAGATACTTTCTGCGTCTTATTCTTTCTTTTATCATGATAACTTTATTCAGGATTTTTTTTCCATTGCCCATTTTTACATGAAGTCTTGTCTTCCTGACCTAGGTGGGAGAGGGCAGGCTGTGGCTCTTGAGTCCCTCCTTTGTCTGCGTGCACTGGTACGGCCGTGCTTCCGTGCCTGCTGCGCCCTGCTCTGGCGCCCACTCTGATTAGGGCCTTTTCTAGTCATTTTGGATCTTACTTCCAGAAGCTGCTTCAGGTGGTGCTGGCTGGTTTGGTGGGCTCCTGCAGTCACACTGAGTCTCCTTACACTGTCCCACAGCCCTGTTCTGTGTGGACTCGTGGCACAGGAAGATGCCAGTGCCCCTGCACTGTCACCTGTTCTCAGGTTGGCACACGGCTCTGCCCCTGGTGAACCTGTTGGCAGCATGGGGTGCATCTCCTCAGGTCCTCCTGGCTCTCTTTCTCTTCTGTTTGTTTTGTTTTGTTTTTTGGTACCAGGGATTAAGCCCAGGGGCACTGGACCACTAAGCTACATCTCCAGTCCTTTTATTTTTTATTCTGAGACAAGATCTTCCCGAATTGCTTGGAGCCTCACTAACTGGCTGAGGCTGGTTTTTGAACTCGCCGTCCTCCTGCCTCGGCTTCCTGAGGTGCTGGGGTGACAGGGTGCACCACCACGCCTGGTTCCCTTCCAGCTCCTCGACTTCCCTCATAGACATGGAATGACTCAGCCACCTCAGAGCTCCTAGGATCTGGCCCCACTTGTTTGTCCCCTCACTTTGTTGTGGGTCTGTGTGTTTCTAGTTGTGTGCCCCTGGTGAGTTTAAAGCACAGAGCCCTTCCTGCCACCATCTGCCTGGAACATCCTGTCCACTTTGCCAACTTGAGGCCACCATGTGGGTTTTGCCAGGCTACAGAGTAAGTAATGGTTTGTAACCACCACTGGTCACGTGTTGTTTTTCAGATCGTTCAGTTTGGCATGAATGAAAAGGTGGGGCAGATCTCCTTCGACCTCCCGCGTCAGGGCGACATGGTGTTAGAGAAGCCCTATAGTGAAGCCACGGCCAGGCTCATAGACGACGAGGTGCGGGTGCTTATTAACGATGCCTACAGAAGAACCGTCGCCCTCCTCACGGAGAAGAAAGCCGAGGTGGAGAAGGTAGGCGCCAGTCTTGTAGGCAGTCTCCACACAGTCCTGCAGTGAAAGGTCCAGCTGGTGTCCAGTCCTGAGGACCCCCTCCCTCCGGCTCCCCTGGGACTCGTTCACTCTGACGCTCAGGGTCTGCAGTCTCTAGGAGGCGCGTGGTGGGAGCAGAGGCTGGCACCATCCCAGCTCTCTTGGGCAGACACTCACCAGTACTCCTAAGAAGCATACCTGCCTAATTGGAATTTATCTTTGTTTTTCGCCTCTTGAGTAAATAGGTAGTGAAAGATGAAAGAATTAGACAAACTAGGCAAGTGGGAATGGCACATGAAGATTATGTCGACTTGTTCGTGAGCCTCCACAGATGAATGTGCTTTGGTTTTCAGCATTGTCCCTCATCTGATAGCACCTACTGAAGGGAGGGCCCTTTCTGAACTCAGTGGGTTTCTTGCATTCAGTAACCTCTCAGATATTCAGAATCCAGACGACCAAAACTAGAATTTTTTGTTCTTTGTACATGCCACACACTCATGAGAAAAACTCAAATAAAAAAGCCTCTTGTAAGGATTGATGCAAACAAAAACATTGTTTTTTTGTTTTGATCACTGACCCCATCCCCAGCCCTATTTTATATTTTATTTAGAGAGAGGGTCTCATTGAGTTACTTAGCACCTCGCCATTGCTGAGTCTTTGAACTCATGATCCTCCTGCCTCAGCCTCCTGAGCTGCTGGGATTGTAGGCATGCACCACCACGACTGGCCAATAAAAACATAAGATACGCAGGCTGGGTAAAGTGCTTGCCTCACATTAACAAAACCCCAGGTTCAATCCCCAGCACCACCAAAAAAAAAAAAAAAAAAAAAAAAAAAACCACGTAAGATTTGCTGTTCAATCAAGGGGTATTCAGAGAAGCCATTTACAAGACTGTCTCTTGTAAGGTGATTCTGAAATCATGCCATCTGTCCACAGATGTGCAGTGTACTTGGAGGGTGAGCAGTGTCCTTGACAGGAAGCAACAGGGCTTGACAGAGGAGGGCAGCATGGGCAGAGTGGCCCAAGAAGCTCTGCAGAAGCCAGGTCCTGAATTGTGTCTTGAAGGATGATCAAGTCACAGTGGAGAAGGCAGGAGGAACAGACCCCAGGGAGGGCAGGCTTGGGCCTGTGCAGTGTAGTCACCCAAGCGTGCCCTCCCTGGGACCTCCAGGCCAGCAGAAAATGGAGAAAAACAGCTTTAGAAATAGAAGTGCCCTTAAAAACAACCAAACCCAGCCCCAGTGTTTACTAGGAGTCCTTGAAGAATTTTCAACAGGTATGATTTAAAGTGCCACCTCAATAGGATGGAAAGGTGAGAGTGAGCAGCTCAGGCAGCTAGCTGCAAGAGGCCTGGTGCTCTTCAGGTGGCACTGGGGGGCAGCAGAAATCAAAGGCACAGGCAGGCCTGTTCTATACAGAGACTGGAAGAGAAGAAGCCCTCAGAGGCTCCAAGGCACCACCTGGCAGCAGCCCAGGGCCCAGCAGGAGAGGTGGCAGCAGGTTGCAGTCTCCCCACCCAGGACCAGAGCAGCACGCTGTGGAGGTGGACGGGAGGTCCACGCTGAGGGACAGAAGTTGTCGAACAAGGAGGCGAGCTGTAGAAGACAGCGGGCGGAAGGAGAGGGCTCACAGTAGGTCACTAGCTCTGCGGGGTCACACACTCTTAAGTCCACAGGATTGGAGAGTGAGGATGCCACTCGCCCACAGTAGATGCTCAAAGAGGTCCCAGAAATTTAACCCAGTTACCTTACACTTCCATGTTTATGGTGCATTTATGAAAAGGAAAATTAATTGAACACAGTGAGGATCTTGAAGTGCTCCACAGAGTTCTGAAATACTTTCTGGCTACTCGGAGAAAATTAAACTTGTTAAGAAGATGTTGGGGGCTGGGGTTGTGGCTCAGCGGCAGAGTGCTTGCCTCGCACGTGCGCGGGCCCGGTTTCGATCCTCAGCACCATGTAAGAATAAATGCATTGTGTACAACTAAAGCAAATAAATAAATTTTTTTTTTTTTTTTTTTTTAAAGATGTTGAGCCAGCAGGAGGAGAAGGTCACAGAAAGCAGAGGGCTGGGCCTTGCTTCTGCAGCCAGTGCCTCTAGACCTGAGCCTCAGGAGTTGGGCAAGGCAATGTCTGGAGGAGGGGGTGGGCAGGCAGCATTTGCCTGGCGTCTTGTGCACCAGGGACTACCTGAAAGGCACTGCTTTCTTTCTTGTTTATATATTTATTTTAGCACTGGGTTTCAAACCCAAGGGTGCTCTGCCACTGAACCACATCCCCAGCCCATTTCATTTATTATTTTGAGACAGGGTCTTGCCCAGTTACCAAGCTGTACTTGAACTTGCCATTCTGCTGCCTCAGCCTTAGGAGTTGCTGAGATTGCAGGTGTGCACCACTGTGCCTGACTTGGTTGTGTTCATTGGGTTTTGTTTTTGTGTGTTTTGTGGGGTCTTTTGTTTTTTGCCGTGCTGGGGGTGGAACCCTGGGCCTCATGCATGCTGGGTAAGCACATACCACTGAGCTACATCCCCAGCCCTCTTGATTGTTTTTTCTGCTTTTTCTGTTCATAGCTCACTCCATTTCCCTCCTTTCTTCCAATCTGCCCCCTCCACAAAACCACTCTAACTTTCTACATATCCTTTAGAATTTATTTGTGTGTAGAAGCACCATTAAAAGGAAAACTTGAGACAAGAAAATTAAGTTTGAGCCAAAAAATATATGTACATCATAAATCCAGCAGTGCTCAAAACCGTAAGATGTTGCAGAAGATATTTAGAGAGCTTTGGGCTACAGCAGGAGCCAAACCCTGAAGCAGAGTAGAGCAGCTGCTTGATTGGCTCCTGCTAGGCCTTTACCTTTTTTGGGTATTGTCTAATAGGAGGTCCAAAGTTATATAACTAACGGGCTGCTTGGCTGTGAGTAGTTAAAGCACCATTCAAAATCAGCTACAGAGAATGCTTTTAAGGAAGTTTCAGTTTGTTGTGTGAGAGTTACAGGCGAGAAACAACCCCAAGCTGACGGCTTCCAAGACAGCACATAAAAAATATATCCTCTTTACTTTGAAAAGTAAACAGTGTAATCTCAGCTACAATGGAGGTCACAGGTTTGAGCCCAACCTGGACAACTTAGCCAGACCTTATCTCAAATATAAAAAAGAGCTGGAGATGCAGCTCAGTGGCAGAACACTGGTGGGTTCAATCCCCAGTGACAAAAACAAACAGAATAAACCAAGGGAGACCTTGTTCTTTATTGCAAGCATATAGTCACTCATCTGCACATGTGCCCGTCCGTGTGTGTCCCCTGGCTCAGGAGGGAGCCGTCACTTCCTGTATTCTACACATCTTACTCTACTATCGTGTGGTCTTATTTGTGAGACATCTTTTTCATTTATCTTAGATCCTTTTGGGGGGTGAGGTCAGCTATAAGTAAAAACATTAGTTTTGAATAGTGTTTGCTAGATAACTGTACTTAATGGAAGTTGTTCATATTTCAGGTTGCTCTTCTATTGTTAGAAAAAGAAGTATTAGATAAAAACGATATGATTGAACTTCTGGGCCCTAGACCGTTTGCAGAGAAGTCTACGTATGAAGACTTTGTGGAAGGCACTGGCAGCTTGGATGAAGACACTTCTCTTCCAGAGGGCCTGAAGGACTGGAACAAGGAGCGGGAGAAGGAGAAAGAGGAGCCCCCGGGCGAGAAGGTCGTCACCCATGTGCGAGGGTGGAGGCCGTTTTAGCGTGGGCCTTTGGTCTCGACCTGCACGTTGTTCTGGGTCTGGCTTTCAGAAGAGGAACAGCACTCACTCCTCAGTGGATGCAGCCTGCTGCTGATATGGCAGCTGCCCCGCTGCAAGTGTGGGCAGGGGGCAGCCCAGCCTCTCCTCAGCAGGCCGCGGAGGCCCACTGTGCCGTGGCCTCTCTGCCTCCAGGCCAGTCCCTGGTGCACCAGGAGCAGAGCCAGGTGGGAGCGGCAGGGATGGCATCTGTGGGATCTCCACATTGAGGGACAAGGATATTCTTTTTTCATCACCCATTCTTCATTCCTACTGCTCTTCAGTTTCTTTCTGCAGATGGACTTGTGAAATTGAATTGGAGTACTGATAAGATTTTGATTTGACTTAATATTTTGAAGACTCAATCGAGATCACTTGTTGCATTTTAACAGAATGGTTTTTTCTATAGAGAACTGTAACATATTTAAAAATGTGAATGTATTGTGTAAATATGGCTTGTTACACCAAAAATAAAATGTAAACACTGTATTTTTCTTCCTGAATGCACAAAGATCACTGTTTATGTTTTGGTTACTTTTAGAAAACATGATAAGAAATCAATCACAATCTGTCTCGCTGTCCTGGTCAGTTCCCATAGGGGTCAGTACCTTCTGGATTTGTGTCCTGGAATGACCCACGTTGGTTCCCCAAGCCAGTCTTTGAGAGAATGCATGATAAGCCCTGTTGGTTGAGGTCATCGTGAACAGGTGTGGGTCACATGTCTCAGTCTAGAAGTTGGTGTGGCTGGCAGGCTGTCCCTAACCATGCCTGATTTTCAGAAAGGTGACAGTGGATCTGGATACCCAGGGTGCCTCGGGAGTGGTCTGTTAGCAACTGCTACTTGCTATTAGAGAGCTCAGTGTATGGTTCCAGAAAAGTCTGTGAGGTTGCAAACCTAGGTCAAAATTCTTACAGAAGATGGTGTGAGGAAGACGTGACTCTTCAGATGCCATTATTTGGACTTGGAGGCACGAAACACCGGTGCATTTGTAAGTATTTCTTTTTTAGCTGCTCCTTTAATGCTATTCCAGCTTGCCCTGTGTCACTGATGCTGTGGGAATGGTGGCTTTTGGATCTCAGACAGACTCTGGTAGCATCCCTACCCTGGGAGTGGGCCGCAGAGCAGCTTTGTGTCCCTCAAACCCACCTCACAGAATGGGAGCTCCTGTCCTCCATGGGGCTTCTGAGAGGTAGTCATGCTGTAAGGGCCACTTAGGCATAAGGGTGGGGCTGTCCCCCGCCAGCAGAACCACTGTAAGGAGAGGTACAAGGTGGACAGGCCTCAGCTGCGAGTCCTCCTGGTCTGGGCGGGGCAAGCAGTGCCCTGTGAGTGAGGCTTTGCTCAGTAAGGACAGTGGCGTCAGTCACATGGCATTTTTAGTGAGGGAGGCTCTGGGCCTTGGCCGGCCAGTGTGGCCTCTAGTAGTTACTTGGCCCTGCACAGGTGGATGAGGAGGGGTGAGGCAGGGAAAGGGTCACCTGTGTGGTGCAGGCGGAGCCCGACCCACTACAGGGACTCACAGTCACCTTATCTCCTTAGTCAAAGCAGCATCTTCCAGGATCGATGTGGGGGTGAGCTGGCAGGAGATTACTGTTGTCTCACAAGAGATCAGATTTCTGCAGAGGAGAACTGCGCATACCTCGGCACGCTCCTGTGTTTAGTGATGGACTTTGCATCTGCCCAAGGCCGGGGCATAGCAAAGCAAAGTTACTGAAGGGCTGGGGTCTCGGAGCATGGGTGTTCTGTTATGCTGGGGGTGATGCTGGCTTTCAGTGGTTCCAGACAATGCTCCGTCTCATTCTATCAAAGCACAGAGGGGTCTCTGCTCAGCACAGTCACTCGGACTAGATGAATGAGGGGGAAGGACTAAGGCTGTGGTGAGAAGTGACACCGTGCTCACTGGGCCTGAAGCAAAGCCCCACACAGTCACTGCTGACCTCAGGAGGGTCAAAAGGATAAAACCAGGGCTGGGGTTGTAGCTCAGTGGTATAGCGCTTGCCTCGCGTGTGTGAGGCCCTGGGTTCTGTCCTCAGCACCACATTAAAATAAATAAAAATAAAGATATTGTGTCCATCTACAACTAAAAAATGTTTGGGGAAAAAAAAAAGGATAAAAGCCGGGCGCGGTGGCGCATGCCTGTAATCCCAGCACTTTGGGAGGCTGAGGCAGGAGGATCTCAAGTTCAAAGCCAGCCTCAGCAATGGCGAAGCACTTAGCAACTCAGTGAGACCCTGTCTCTAAATAAAATACAAAAAAGGGCTGGGGATGTGACCCAGTGGTTGAGTGCCCCTGAGTTCAATCCCCGGTACCACAAAAAAAAAAAAAAAAAAAGATAAAACCAGAAGTTCTGGTGAACAGCAGGTCTACCAATCACCAGGGAGGTCAACCAACTGTCAGGTCCTACGGCGTTTGGCTCTCTATTTTAGGGAATGAACCTGGGAGTGCTCTACCACTGAGCCACATCCCAGCCCTTTATATTTTGAGACAGGGTCTCACCAAGTTGCTATGACTGGCTTTGAACCTGTGATCCTCCTGCTTCTGCCTCCTGAGCCACTGGATTACAGGCATGTGCCACCACACCCAGCTGGATTTGGCTTTAAGACTTTCTACAGAAGTTGTGGAAACCAAGAGGTGGGGAGAGCCCTCACAGTCTCTGCTGGTGGAAGAGCACACTGCAGCGCTGATGCTGGGTGCTTCTGTTTACCGGCTGGCTTCTGTTGCAAGAAGGCTGGGAGCCTGCAGCCCAGAACCTAACAGCTGAGAAATTCTGTAGGACATAATGGGGGCTGCGAGCAGCAGAGAAGCTGGGAGTGTGGCTCATTGGTGCGGGGCTTGCCCCACGTGGAAGGCCCTGGGCTTCATCCCCAGCACTGCAGAGAGAAACCAGCAGGAGGGCTTTCATTTATGTCTGCACTACTTCCAAGCTCGGGAAAAATGTGATTGTCACCCTTTCTGACGCCTCCAGTTTTAAAAAAGCCCTTAACTGTGTTCCTTTAGTGACCTGGGTGCAGTGCACCCCAGGGAAAGACCAGTAGCCCATTGTAACCATGCAAAGTAACTTTCTGTCGCACAGGGCTGGATGCCACAACAGAATAAGTTTAGGTTTTATTATGAACAGGTTGCTTCAAAGTTCCATACTGCATATTCAAACAAGGCGACACTGCACAGCTCCAGCCTTCATCACGAAGGACAACACCCGGTTCCACCCTGGCCCTGCTAGTTCTCACAGGGGCTGAATGCACCCTGGCCGGTGGGGTTTTCCATTAGTCCTTCATGGCTTCCTAGGTGTTTCTCAGATCTCCAGTAAAGACTCTCACTGGGCTGATGGGAGGAGTAGGACTGCCTGTTCTCTGCTGTGGTGAAGTACAGACTTTGCTCCAGCTGACCCCTGAGCTCTGCACTTTCCAGGACCCTGCCGCGCCCTATTCATTGATCTCCTCTTCCTCGTCTTCGAAGGCGCCCTCCCCGTCCTCGGCCGTGGCGTCCTGGTACTGCTGGTACTCGGCCACCAGGTCGTGCATGTTGCTCTCGGCCTCGGTGAACTCCATCTCGTCCATGCCCTCGCCGGTGAACCAGTGCAGGAAGGCCTTGCGCCGGAACATGGCCGAGAACTGCTCCGAGATGCGCTTGAAGAGCTCCTGGATGGCCGTGCTGTTGCCGATGAAGGTGGCGGACATCTTGAGCCCGCGCGGCGGGATGTCGCACACGGCCACCTTGACGTTGTTGGGGATCCACTCCACGAAGTAGCTGCTGTTCTTGTTCTGGACGGCCAGCATCTGCTCGTCCACCTCCTTCATGGACATGCGCCCGCGGAACACGGCGGCCACGGTCAGGTAGCGGCCGTGGCGCGGGTCGCAGGCGGCCATCATGTTCCTGGCGTCGAACATCTGCTGGGTGAGCTCGGGCACGGTCAGCGCGCGGTACTGCTGGCTGCCCCGGGCGGTCAGCGGCGCGAAGCCGGGCATGAAGAAGTGCAGGCGCGGGAAGGGCACCATGTTCACGGCCAGCTTGCGCAGGTCGGCGTTGAGCTGGCCCGGGAAGCGCAGCGAGGTGGTGACGCCGCTCATGGTGGCCGAGACCAGGTGGTTGAGGTCGCCGTAGGTGGGCGTGGCCAGCTTGAGCGTGCGGAAGCAGATGTCGTAGAGCGCCTCGTTGTCGATGCAGTAGGTCTCGTCCGTGTTCTCCACCAGCTGGTGCAGCGACAGCGTGGCGTTGTAGGGCTCCACCACCGTGTCCGACACCTTGGGCGACGGCACCACGCTGAAGGTGTTCACGACGCGGTCGGGGTACTCCTCGCGCACCTTGCTCAGCAGCAGCGTGCCCAGCCCCGAGCCCGTGCCGCCGCCCAGCGAGTGCGTCAGCTGGAAGCCCTGCAGGCAGTCGCAGTGCTCGCTCTCCCGGCGCACCACGTCCAGCACCGCGTCCACCAGCTCCGCGCCCTCCGTGTAGTGGCCCTTGGCCCAGTTGTTGCCGGCGCCCGTCTGCCCTGCAAGAGAGAGCGGAGACCCGCGTGGGAGGCAGGACACCACCGGAGCACCTCTGAGAGCCCAGGGCCGCGGCAGATGGCCACGGCGGCTCCCCCCCTTGTCTACCTTTGACCAGCAGACCACTGGGTCTGCTGCCAGTCCCTAGCAAGCTCAGCAGGTGCGGCCTTGCCCAGCGGCTGGCGGTACTCCTGGGGGGGGGAAGCACCTGTCAGTGCTGACACCAGGGGTGTCCAAGGAAGTCGGCAAAGCAAGAAAAGCCACCAAAATCCTGTGTGAGTTTAAAACGTGTTGACCTATTAGTGGCTCATGTCACACGGGAAGGGACACCCTCCTTCAATATATAGAGTTCTACAAATCAGTGAGAAAGTCCACAGTAGCCACTAGGAAAATGGGCAAAGGATACAACCAGGCAGTTCACACACAAAAAAAGGTAATTAAAATAACTTAAATATTTGAAAGACTGGTCAACCTTTTTCATAAGACAATTGCAAATTAAAACAAGGACATTCTATTTTTCCCTATAAAATTAACAGAGATTTAAAAAGCTGGATAGTATTCATGAGAGAGAAGCCGGGCGCGGTGGCGCACGCCTGTAATCCCAGCACTTTGGGAGGCTGAGGCAGGAGGATCGCGAGTTCAAAGCCAGCCTCAGCAATGGGGAAGCACTTAGCAACTCAGTGAGACCCTGTCTCTAATAAAATACAAAAAAGGTCTGGGGATGTGACCCAGTGGTCAAGTGCCCCTGAGTTCAATCCCCGGTACCACAAAAAAAAAAAAAAAAAAGTATTCATGAGAGAGGCCTGGTCACTCAGAGCTTCTGGAGATATCAAGAGACACGGCCCTTAGGGAGAAGGACTAAGTGACAGCTATCAGTGCTTAGCCAGGCATGACGGCACATGCCCGTAACCAGCCACTCAGGAGGCTGAGACAGGATCACACGTTCAAGGCCAGCCTCAGCAAGTTAGACCCTGTTTCAAAAATAAAAGGGGAGTGGTGCTGGGGACTTAGCTAATAGTAAAGCACTCATGGGTTAAAAAAAAAAATCAGCCCCTAGACTCAGTCATTACACTTTATTGATTCTAGATGTATAAACCTGCATATGAGGAAAATGAAATATATACAAATATTTACTGAGAAGCACTTTGTAACAGTAAAGAAAAAAGGAAATAATCCAAAATCTATTAGATTAGAGGTCTGGTTAAATCCCTGCCAAGTTGGGTGTGGTGGCACACGCCTATAATCTCAGCAACACGGGAGGCTGAAGCAGGAAGATCACAAGTTCAAGACCAGTCTCAGCAACTTAGGGAGGCCCTGAGCAACGTAACAAGACCCTGTCTCAAAACAAAAAATAAAACGGGCTGGGGAATGTGGCTCAGTTGTTAAATGCCCCTGGGTTCAATCCCTGGAACTAAAATTAAAAGGAAAATCGTGGGCTGGGATTGTAGCTCAGTGGTAGAGCATTTGTCTAACGTGTAAGGCACTGGGTTTGATTCTCAGCACCACATAAAAATAGATAAAAAAGGTCCATTGACAAAACTAAATATATATATATATATATATATATATATATATATATATATATGTATATATATAAAAGAAAAAAGAAAAACCCCATGCCAGTGTCTATCCAGAGGAATACTAATGGTCACAGGAGGAATGAGGATCTAGCTCTGAAATGGAAAGATTTTCAGCTACGTCGCTGGGAGTGGAAACAAGGTACTGACCCGGGCGTGCGGCTGGCTGCCGTGTGGTTCGTGTCGCTCGCATGAACACAAAACAGAACTGAAAGAATGCACGAGATCTTGCGTGGGGCTGCCTCTGGGAAGAGGCAGCGGGGACCAGCTGGGGGAAGGAAGGAAACCACCCTTTTACTACTCACTCTGCTTTTCCTTTTGAATCCTGCACCATAGAAATGCTGTCCCTGAGCCAGCGACAGCTCTGAAGGACCAGGCTGCTCTGAGGGACGGGGCTCGTGGCGGGCGAGGCCGTTTCAACAGCACGTGTGGCTCAGAACATTTTAACTAGAACATATTTTGTGATAATCGAGAGAAATTAGAATATGAAAACGTGCCTTTAAGGAAGTTATGTCAAAAGTCTTCAATAAGCAAGGAATCCCTAAGTGACAGGTACACAGGAGAGGCTCTGTGACTGTCATGGGAGATGGCCGAGATGCTGGAGGGAACTTGGAGTGAACTTTTCACAGGCTGCACCAGAGCTGCACACCTGCACCATCCCCAGAGGCAGAGCCAGCTGTGTGTGAGCATGCATGTGTGAACGTGTGTGTGCACCCGAGCACACACAGAGAACCCCAGCCTTCCTCAGGAATGAGGTCCCAGGGCTCAGCTGGACAGGGGTCTCCATTTCTACACCACATACTTGTGTCTTGTTTGAAGAAAGCATGGCGGGCGCGCTGCCTTCGTCTGTGGTGAAGACAGACTTCAGTATCCAGAGGGGAAGTTAGGAAGGCTCGCACCAGGCCTTGGCTCAGAGCGCCCCACCTGCACCACACTGTTGCCGCCGGAAAGGGATTGCAGCCTGGAACGGCAGCGCCGCGGGAAGGAGTCCGGAGACAGGATGGAGACGAAAATATTCTTTAATCTTTCTGTCTCTGTCTCTTGTAATTTCTAACACCACATACACACTCTCACAAGAAACCAAGGCACCTACTCTTACAAGAAACTACAATATATCTATACAATAGCGATAACCCTGTCTTTTCTCTCTCTGGTCTCTTCCCATGCGCCCGAGCAGCAATGGCGCTCGCTCCATCTGCTGAGTCACCGTTCAAATCTCTCGAGATCCTCGGCCAAGTCCCACAGAGATCCCAAGCCAAGTCCCGTGAGACTACGGAAGGCGGAAATGCCCAAAAATGTCTATGGCCCATAGTCAACCGCAATCTTAGCTATCTCCCCAAACAGGGCTCCTGCACCACACCAGCCCTCTCAGGGGACCGTCCCCTTCTTCTGTCATCCCAGTCCCCAGTCTGTGGTCTCTCAGAGCAGGGACAGTCTCTCTTCCACCCAGCCATGCTGCACAGTGGAACCTGGCTGCTGCCTCCTGCCAGTCCTCGCCCCTTCTAGCCCCACCAACCCGTTCCCTCCCCACCCAGCCCAGCAGGCAGCACCTGGTCAGACCCCACCATGGGCCTTGGGAAGAGTAAATCAGGGCTAGCCTGAGACTCAGGGTGAGGCTCACCTTAGGTCTAGCCTCTTATTTGGGATTGTCCTTGAACTTGGGGCTAGCCTTGTATCAGAGCTCAGTGCAGACCCTGCTGAGTGCGGCTGCCAATGCAGCCCAGGAAGCACCTCATCAAAACAGCAGAAACCAACAACTGGAGATGTAGGCGGTGTCTGTGACATTTTTATCTAATTTCACACGTCCACCCACTCCGGGCTTGACCCTTCCTCTTCCTCCAGCTCTTGCCAGCTACTGGCTTTCCTCTACACTCACATGATCGCTGTGAAGTTGTCTCTGCCCCTGACAAAAGGAGGAAGCTGGTAACTTCTGAAACTATTTTCCCAGTCTCATAGCAACAGACGTTCCTAGTTAAATATTTGGGGTCATGAGTTGGACATCTTCTGCAGATGTGCCGTGACTTTCATCAGTGGCTCCAGCCCATTAAACACCGGCTGTGATCTCTGAGCTTTGGCAGGCACACTGCAACGGGTCCCCAGGGTTTTCTTGGGGTCCGCTCTCTGGTTACCCCCAGCTCACACCCGGCGAGGGACCCACGCCCTGCTCTGTGTGCTCCTCCTGCCTCTCCAGCCCTGAGTCTGGAAGGAAGAGCTGCAAATACAGGAGAGGAGACTTCACCCTTTTCTGGTGCTTCCTTTGCTTCCCACAAGTTAATTGGAAGGACTGTTACACAACCAGCAATTCATTAGGAAAAAGTCTCTAAAAGTCTAACCGTGTTGCGGGAAGCTCAACTCTCTCACTTTCAAAATCATATGTTCATCCCAATGCACGTTTCTTCAACCATTTCAAACTATGTCTGAAAATGGAATGGTGCTGGTGTGGTTTATTTATCTTGGGGGAGCTGGAGATGACAGCACTTGCTTCACAAGGCTCTGGGTCCAATTCCCAGCCCCCAAGGGGGCAGGCAAAGGAGGACCACGTGTCCAGCAAAGAAGCAAAGAGGCAAAAAGCAACTCTGGGGCGAATGCCATTTCTAACGCTTTTGAAGTCTTACTGGGACAACTGGAAAACTAAGTGGTCACCATATAGGCATGTCTTGATCTGTTCTCCATCTCTTTGATCCCATGTATCAATAGCTAGAAAGATGAGGACACAACCGTTCTCAACACTCTTCCAATTCTCAACTCACGCAAGTCAAACCAAAGAAACCGTCTCCCACCGCTGCTGTGATAAACCACGTCCTCGCAGCGTCCTCAGGAGCGAGGACCCACTTCCCCAGGGAGTGCACACTGAGTTCTGTTTCAACGCCTGGCCTCCAGTTTTCTCTAGATGTGGGTCTCGTGTGTCACGGGAACAGGAGACTCTTCTTGACCCTGACAACACTGACCACAGAGCTCAACCGACCAGGTCCTCGAAGCACAAAGGCCAGCCCTGCAGAAGGTCCAGGCCAGACAGAGCACTCAGTCCTGTGCCAGGCCCAAGGCGGGAGTGCCCAGCCTGGGCTCGGAAGGGAAGCTGAGGCCAGGGACTGCTCTACCCCTCCAGTGAACAGTGTCTCTGGCCTCCCATCACGGCACCGCCAAGACATGGACACTCTGCGTGGACAGGTGGAAGGCATGCATGGGCCATGGGGAATACCACAGGAAGATCTACCTGTGGTGGCCACCTGAAGAATGAAGCATTCCAAGGTCACAGGAAGCCCAAGGTTACAAAGTTTGAGTTGAATTTCATAGTATCAAACTGGAGATCCTTTTTCTATTTTCTTTCCAAAAGCAACAAGGGAGCAGGGCATGCCCACGCCTTAATCCTCACTACCTGAGAGGCTGAGGCCGGGGGATCCCAAGTTTAAGACTAGCCTGGGCGACTTAGCAAGACCTGTCTCCAAATAAAAAGCAAAATGCACTGGGGGTGTAGCTCGGCAACAGAGCATCCTCGGGTTCAATCCTCAGCACAAAAAAAAAAAAAAAAAAAGGCAATAAGGTGCACTCCCACAGGAGTGCACAGTGAGTTGTGTCTCAACGCCTTGCCTGCAGTTTTCTCTAGGTGTGGGTCTCGCGTGTCATGGGTGAACAGGAGACTCTTGTTGACACTGACAACTTATACAGAATGGTCAGACTCAAGAGTTTCTACACTTCCTAAAAATGCTCTGAGCCACTGAGTCCCCTAAGGTGAGCATTTGGTTGCTAAATCTTAATTCCAAGCAAAAGCAGAGCAAAACACTGCTGGTGGCATTAATCCCTCTGGAAAGGCTGGCAAAATATAGAAAGGTTTAAATAGTTTAATTTTACTTTTGAGAATCTACTCTGAAATCAAAGTCAGAAACACAAGTTTATGTGAACCAACATATTCACTACAGTATTGTTTATGAGCGCAGGAACTACTCCCTGATGAAGAGCTCCTCGTGGGAACTGGCAATTATAAAGTTGAGAATTAATTATGCATCATGTAACTATTAAAAGTCAGATTCTATAAACTACATATTAACATGGAACATGTCTTATAATATGGGCAGTAGAAAAAAAGGATACAAAATATGATTACAACAAAACAAAGTCAGCAAAAAGATGAAAATACACTTTGTTGTTGTTGTTTTGGTTCCAGGGACTGAAGCCAGGGGCACTTTACCACTGAGCCACGTCCCCAGCCCTTTTTATTTTTTATTTTGAGACAGGGTCTTGCTAAGTTGCTGAGGCTGGCCTCTAACTTGTGATCCTCCTGCTTCAGCCTCCTGAGTTGCTGGGATTACAGGTGTGTGCCACCACACCTGACAATTTAAAAAGTACATCTTCAAATAGTGTGATATATTAATTTTTTCTGAAGTTCATGGAGACTGAGCTACATACGTTCTGCCAACTAATTCAGGTTCAAGAAGCCTTACGTCATCCTCTCAGATTCCTGCAGAAGCCCAGGAACCCTGGAGGGAGGAAACTGCAGAATTCTGAAGGGTGTGTATTTTTTCAAATAATTTTTTTAGGGCTGGGGTTGTGGCTCAGCGTTGGAGCCCTCGCCTAGCACGTGCGCGGCCCGGGTTCGATCCTCAGCACCACGAAAGAATAAAGGCATGTGTACAACTAAAGCAAATATATATATTTATAAAATAGTGATTTTTAGTCGCAGATGGACCAATATCTGCTTCCGTGCGGCTGAGGCCCGCCCCCAGGCCTCTCCTGCAGAGGAAGGCTCTGCCGCAGGAGGCAGGGCCTGTGTCACAGGCTCTGTGACTCCAGGGTGGCAGGACTCCAGGGTGCAGGCCCCTTAAGCCGCGGCTTGTGGAGCCTTTCTTGTCCTTTCTGTGGCGCTGAGGAGGGGCCCGGAGCCTCGGGGTGGCGGGCGCGTGTTCTCCGAGCCACTGCCCGCCCCCGACAGGGGCACAGCCGCGGGGCCAGCGGAGGCTGCTGCGGGCCTCGCCCCCCACCCGGAGACCGCTGTCCCGTTATCCAGTGCCCAGGCACAGGGCGGGGTCCGCGCCCTTCTGCTCCGAGGGCGGCAGGCAGGTCTGCAGGGCGGAGTCGCCGCCTGGTGGCCGGGCAAGTGCGCAGTGCCCGCGGCCACCACGAGAGGGCGCGCGGGCGCCGCACGCCGGCTGGTTGGGTCCTGCGCACGGGACCCAGGCGCGCTCGGCGCCGAACCGCACCCAGACCTTCCTGACTGGGAGTCAGGATCTTGCTAAGATGCCACCGCGCCGGCCTAGACTCATCTTGTGACTGGTCGCCTCGCTGGACTTTCACGAGCGCAGGTCATTTTCCAGTGATAGCCCATCTGGAAACTCCAAGAGAACCACCGGATCTATACATCCAGAACGATTTGTCTTTTCCTTTACATGACTTTGTCTCTTTCCCCAGCTTCTGTGAACTGCTAGGTCCTTCAGAAGCGAAAGCAAAGACAGCGGGCGGGTTTTCCTCATGGCTGACTGTGGGGAATACTTACTTCTAAGGTTTCCCTGGGGAGTGTGAAGTTGTGGGTTTCTGGGAGTCGATCCTTAGTGCAGGAGTCGTACTGCCAGCTACAGGGAAGTTTTGTTCCCTACACATCGGGAACACATACCAAAATCCATCCAGCATTGCTGGGTGACTTGCAGTGTCCCAGCCTGTGCCAGAGAACAACGACCCACCTTTTATTCCTGGGTGTTGGTGAGTCATTGAGCACTCCTTCCTTCAGTCCTCATGTCTCACTAAGCATGAGGCAGTCACATCTGTAGATGAGCAAGTTAAAGGACCAAGAAGCTAAATAGCAAGCCCAAGGACGGGTGAGAGACACAGCCCCGATCTCAACCTGGGAGGGCGCCGCTCCTCGGCCTCTCAGCCATCACGCTGTGTGTCCTCGCCCTCAGTCTTGTTTGGTCACCATGCCCTGAGTATTTTTTGCCTTTTTTCCCCCTTAGAAACACAACTGCAGTTCCTAATGTTTTATTTTGGGGTTTTTTTGTCTTTTTCTTTTTGTGGTGCTGGGGACTGAACTCAGGGCCTTGGGATGGGGGGCTAGGGCTAACCACTGAGCTACATCCCCAGCCCTTTTATTCCTTTGGGACCGGGTCCTGCTAAGTGGCCCAGGCTGGCCAAGAAATCAGTGTCCTCCTGCTGCCTCAGCCTCCCAGTGGCTGAGGTCACAGGTGTGCACCACCTGCTGGCATAGATGTTTTTAAGTGACTTTGTTCACAGCTTTCACCTGTGTTCAGGTGCAGCTGCCTGTCCTCGTAGGGAGTGCCGAAGAATTCCCCACCACTCTTCCTCTGCAGGATTTTATTTATTTATTTATTTATTTTGGTACCAGGGATTGAACTCAGGGGCACTTGACCACTACTGGGCCACATCCCCACCCCTTTTTCTGTATTTTATTAGAGACAGGGTCTCACTGAGTTGCTAAGTGCTTCACCATTGCTGAGGCTGGCTTTGGACTCGTGATCCTCCTGCCTCAGCCTCCCAAGTGCTGGGATTACAGGCATGCACCACTGCACCCAGCTCCTCTGCAGGATTTGTTGCCCTCAGTTAAACCATATCCACCTGCCGCATTTGGAGGAAGGGACTGGGATACAGATTGTAAATGATGTATTCAATTTCTCTACCTTAGTACCTTTAAATCAAGATGATGACCTTACAATTCTCACATTTCCTTGGAAGGCACTTTCACCCTTACAGGTTCAGCATTCCTAATCTCAAAATCCAAAATATTCCAACATCTGAAGCTTTTTGAGAACTGATATGAATGACATCACAAGTGGAAAATTCCACATCTGACCTCATGTGATGGTCACAGTCAAAATGCAGATGCACTAAAAATAGTGTATACAATTACCATCGGGCTCTGTATGGAAGGAACACGCATGAGTTCTGTGTTTAGACTGAATCCCATCCCCAAATTGTTTAATTAAGTAATTGCAAATATCCCAAAATCAAAAAGGAAAAAAAAATTTGAAATTGTTCAGGCCCCAACCATTTAAGGTAAGGGACACTAGAAGTGTGTTTGTTGATTGATTGAGGCATTTTTGTTGATTAGCAATATTTTTTTCCCTCTAAGGCACATTCCTCATACAATAGTTAAGGTGATAATTTTGATATATAAAGTTAAAATGGCCAGTCAAGTACCCAAAACAAATAGCGAAATGGCTCTATAATAAGAGGGAAGCCGGGCGCGGTGGCGCACGCCTGTAATCCCAGCACTTTGGGAGGCTGAGGCAGGAGGATTGCAAGTTCAAAGCCAGCCTCAGCAATGGCGAGGCACTTAGCAGCTCAGTGAGACCCTGTCTCTAAATAAAATACAAAAAAGGGCTAGGGATGTGGCCCAGTGGTTGAGTGCCCCTGAGTTCAATCCCTGGTACCACAAAAAAATAAATAAATAAATAAATAAAAGGGAGAAAGAAACAAATGTGAAAAATTGTCTCCTGGGTTTTGTTTCTCAACCAAGAACTGACAGCATAAGCACTGCACTAGCTAGTGACAGAGGTTACTTCCCTAAAGGAAAGTCCAGATTTAAAAGGGGCTCCCTGGGCGTGGGCCAGGCAGACTGTCGACATGCAGGCCAAACTCAGCTACACCAGGGATGGTTTTAGTCCTGCACATAAATTAATTTTTTTAAAGAAGATAAGCTGCAGATAAAACTCAGTGGTAGAGCACTTGGCTAGCATGTGCAAGGCCCTGAGTTCCTTCCCCAGCACCACACACACACAAATAATGAAATAAAAAGAGAGGCGCTGGGTTGTGGCTCCTTGGTAGAGTGCTTGCTAGCATGTGTGATGCCCTGGGTTCAAACGTCAGCACCACATAAAATAAATGAACACAATACAGCTATTAAAAAAATAAAAAGAGAAGAAAGAAGAAAGCAAGAAAGATGGAACCTACCAAAGATGAAGTTATCAGGTCGGAAGAGCTGCCCAAAGGGCCCGGACCTCACACTGTCCATGGTGCCAGGCTCCAAGTCCACCAGGGCGGCCCTGGGCACGTATTTCTGAGCTGGAGGAGAAAGATGCCCACTTATCAAGGTGTGTAGAGTATTCTGACCCCCCCAGCCCCCAAAAGGGCTGCTTAGAACAAACTTCTGGTATTGTGACTTTCTTAGAATCACAGAAAAGGATTTTCTTTTCTTTCTTTTTGTTTTTGTTTTGAGATGGGGTCTCACTATATTGCCTGGGCTGGTGTCCATCTCCATCTCCTGGGCTTGAGGAGCCTCCTGAGAAGCTGGGACTTCCCAGCCAGGGTGGGAACTACCCTGTGTGCCACTGCACCCCGCTAGCTTCACATAACTGGGATGGGAGCCCGGCCCAGGAAGAGGCAGGGTGAGAAGTCTGATTCTCCCCCCCGCCCACAACTCCTTCCTGCCTACTACTGCATTTTCCAGTTCCTCCTAACACCTCTTTCCTGTCGGGCAATTTTACTTTTTAGCTTCAGGGAAATAAACAGCGTCCGTGGCAGCGAACTGCTGTGTTGCTGTGATATCCCACTTTCTGGCTCCTGCCCGATGCACACATGCACATGCCCAAGTTCCAGCCAGAACACTCCTTCAGGAAAGGCACCCCTCCCTGGTCTGTGTTCCAGGGACACTCCACCTATGAACAGTGTAGCATTTCTATTCTAAGCACATCATTAACAACTGGGCAAGAAACTGTTCCCTGAGAGGATGGGGTTCATATGCTCTCAAGCAGGAATCCCCCGCTCTGCACACAGCCAGTGTGAGGAGAAGAGGTGACCAAGCTGTGCCTAAGTGTTCACAGGAAGTGCAGGCCACGCTGGAATTTTTCTAGTGCCACCTAGAAATCCCATCTTCTCCGCCTGGTGTTCCAGACCTATTGTCATGGCCGCTTACATGAATAGAAGCCAGTGATTCATGGATAATGCTCTTCTCAGCTGGTGTGCACACAGAGGAGGTGACTCCGAGTCCTGTGACTCCGAACCACTGAGCACAGTGAGAATCTCCAGTGACGGTCTTGTGTGCTGCCCAGGCTGGTCTTCAACCCCTGGTCTCCAGCCCTGCCGGGCCAGCAGAGCCCCTGCCATTCCTGGGTGTCCTTTCAGTGTTTTAGGGTGTTGTTGTTTAGAGGGCATGTAACAGTTTCGTAGTAACAATTGTCGTAGAAATAGTGCATCCATAGTCACTCCGCACATGCAGACATATCCAGGATGGGAATAATGCTATTCCCAAACCATTCCCAGTCCTGGATAAGACACAGCTTGGATTTTATTTTATCTTACTAAACTCCTCCACTAGTTACCCAGAAATTGTAATTTCAGCTTCCAGGGAGTGTTAAGTCTTTTTTGAAATTCGGCAAAGGAGCAGAAAAGTCATTTAAGAAGGCGTTTTTTCAAAATTATAGCCAAGAGTCCCCAATAAAAGATGAATTCTAAACTGAAAAAGTGAAAGCCACTGCTATTCTCCAGGTCCTGCTACGCAACATTCTACTCTGCTGTTTCGTCCGCTGTCCAACCTCCAGTGGGTGGTCGGTCGGTTCCCCAGCTCAGACCCTGGGATAGGCGGAATCCCGCAGTTTGAATAAACCGACCGCGGACTTCCCGCCCCCCGGGAGCGAGGGAGTGGCCGGCACCCTGCTCCGTCCGCGGGCCGTTCCGAGCAGCTCGCCGGGTCTGGGCGGGGAAGGCGGGGGTCAAGGCGGGGGTCCAGGCGGGGGTCCCGCAGAGGAAGGCGGGGGTCCAGGCGGGGGTCCCGGAAGGCGGGGGGGTCCCGGGAAGGCGGGGGTCTCGGGAAGGCGGGGGTCCCGGCCGGGAAGGCGGGGGTCCCGGGAAGGCGGGGGTCTCGGCCAGGAAGGCGGGGGTCCCGGCCGGGAAGGCGGGGGTCCCGGGAAGGCGGGGGTCTCGGCCAGGAAGGCGGGGGGTCCCGGCCCGGGAAGGCGGGGGTCCCGGGAAGGCGGGGGTCTCGGCCAGGAAGGCGGGGGTCCCGGCCGGGAAGGCGGGGGTCCCGGGAAGGCGGGGGTCCCGGGAAGGCGGGGTTCTCGGCCAGGAAGGCGGGGGTCCCGGCCGGGAAGGCGGGGGTCCCGGGAGGCGGGGGTCTCGGGGCGGGGGTCCCGGGAAGGCGGGGGTCCCGGGAAGGCGGAGTTCTCGGCCAGGAAGGCGGGGGTCCCGGGGGTCCAGGCGGGGGTCCCGGCCGGGAAGGCGGGGGTCTCCGGGGATCCGGGAAGGCGGGGTTCTCGGCCAGGAAGGCGGGGGGTCCCGGGAAGGCGGGGTCCCGGGAAGGCGGGGGTCCCGTCCGGGAAGGCGGGGGTCCCGGGAAGGCGGGGGTCCCGGGAAGGCGGGGGTCCCGGGAAGGCGGGGGTCCCGGGAAGGCGGGGTTCTCGGCCAGGAAGGCGGGGGTCCCCGGGACTCACTGGACGACTCGCTGTAGTAGACGCTGATCCGCTCCAGCTGCAGCGCCGAGTCACCCACGTAGCCCCCCGCCGGGTCGATGCCATGCTCGTCGCTGATCACTTCCCAAAACTTGCGGGCGGCAGAGGAAGCGGCGGTCAGCACCCGGCCCGCACCCGCCCTCGCCCCGCGCCGCCTCGGGGCCGCATTCCGGGCGCGGCGGGCCACCTCGGGGCTGGGCCGGGCTGGGGAGGGTCCCCACCCAGACGCCGCCCGCGGCCCGCCGCGCCCTCGCGCCCGCTCCTGGGTCCCCGCCCGGCAGGCCCGGCAGAACCGGCTCCGAGCACCGACGGCGCCGGCCGCTGGCGCGCAGAGACCCCGCGCCCACCTTGGTGCCGATCTGGTTCCCGCACTGGCCCGCCTGGATGTGCACGATCTCCCTCATGGCGGGCGCTCTGGGCTCCAGCTGGCTCCCGGACGGCGGCGGCGACTGCGGCCCGCGGCGTGCGCCCCGCCTGGACCTCCGCTGTCCCCGCCCCGCCTCCGGTCCCCGCCCCGCCCGGGCCCTCCGCTGTCCCCGCCCCGCCCTGGACCTCCGCTGTCCCCGCCCCGGCCTGGGCCCTCCGCTGTCCCCGCCCCGCCCTGGCCCTCCGCTGTCCCCGCCCCGGCCTGGGCCCTCCGCTGTCCCCCACCCCCCCCCCGGCCTGGGCCCTCAGCTGTCCCCGCCCCGCCCGGGCCCTCCACTGTCCCCGCCCGGCCCTCCGCTGTCGCCCCCCGCCCGGGCCCTCCACTGTCCCCGCCCCGGCCTGGGCCCTCCGCTGTGCCCCCCCCCCCCCGTCTGGGCCCTCAGCTGTCCCCGCCCCGCCCGGGCCCTCCACTGTCCCCGCCCGGCCCTCCGCTATCGCCCCCCGCCCGGGCCCTCCACTGTCCCCGCCCCGGCCTGGGCCCTCCGCTGTGCCCCCCCCCCCCCGGTCTGGGCCCTCAGCTGTCCCCGCCCTGCCCGGGCCCTCCACTGTCCCCGCCCGGCCCTCCGCTGTCGCCCCCCGGCCTGGGCCCTCCACTGTCCCCGCCCCGCCCGGGCCCTCCACTGTCCCCGCCCCGCCCCGGCCCTCCCAGCGGCGCCTCGCCCCCGCTCAGGGACAGCGGAGGGACCCGGGAGCCGAACGGGGAGCATGGGTGGGACCGCAGAGATCTAAAGCGGGGCCGTCGGGAGGGACGGCCGCTCCCGCCTCCGCCACACTCTGCGCCCGGTGCTGCCGGCCCTGGAGGATGCTCGAGCCCGGCGCTGCGCACCCGGGGCTGCGGGGCCAGCTGGCTCCAGGCCGCGGGTAGGCAGGCTTGGGGACGCGACTGTGGCGCGTCTGGAGGTGTCCCTGACCCCTGCCACTCCTCTTCAGCCCGAACCCCGGGCACAGGTTCCCACGTCCCTCCCTTCGGCTCCGGGGACGTCAGTTGGGGAGGCGGGTCCGCGGCTGCACATGGAGTGAACCCCTCGTCTGCTCGGCCTCCCGTCTGGACTTTGCCTTGAAAAGCGCTTGCAGCGCAGGGCGGGGCGCCACCGCCACCCCGACTCCACGGCTCTCCTATTCTTCAGGGTCCTGAGGGAGGTGCGCCCCGCTGGTTCTAGTGAAGTTGCTTAGGGCCTCGCTAAATTGCTGAAGCTGGCTTTGAACTCACAATCCACGATCCTCCTGCCTCAGCCTCCCTGGGATTACAGGCGTGCGCCACCACCACCTGCTGTCCTGTTTTAACTGAAGAAAACTGTGCCTTCAAAGTTTGTCTTGTCTCATCTGAAGCAGGGGCCACCAGGAGACAGGGGGTTAGCTGCAGAATGAACCAAGCCCTCCCTGGGGAGGCACTTTTGTGATGCAAAGCACGGCCCATGTCTCTCCTGTAGTACGACTCCCAGATCTCTCTGCAGCCTTCACCTTCCTGGGAACCACAACCCTCCCAACCCCAGTGTTCCCTGAACTTGGCCTTGGGGAACTGTCCTCGATCCCCCAGCAGGTGAAGCCCTTCCTTGCTAGCTGGGCATGGGGGCTGTCCAGGTTCTGGGCTCCCCACATTTCTGGCTCAGTGACCCCCCTCCCCCTACGGCCATTTACCAGCCTGGGTGGTGGGCACATTCTACCACCCAGACACCTAGAAAGAGCTCTCTGGAATAAACTCCTACAGGAACGCCATCTGGAAAGGCTCTCACACACACTGCTGGGGTAAACACCAATGCCTGCCAGGTGAAAATCAAGGTGCCCTTAGGGAGCAAGACTCCCTCTTCCAGCCCGATTTCGTGCAGTGGAAAAGAATGGCCATTCGATGGTGAGTGGGGGCTTGCATCTTGCCTCTGCTTCAGTCTCCAGTGGCTCTGGTGGTGCCTCACTCAGTTCTCTGGGCTTTACTTATTTGTGAACAGAGGGGGTTATCCTGGGGGACCACCAGGAGCTTGGCAGGCTTTCAAATGCCAGGGTTCTTTGGCACCTGCAGCCAAATGTCACTTTGGGTCCAGACACTTCCTACCGCATCACTCTCCCCCCTCCCCAAGCCAGGCAGAGACACCTGCAAGGAGGAAGCAGTGGTCCGTAATTCTCACCAGCAATTTCTTGTCAGTCCATGAGAACTTGGGGAAACCCTGCTGTGGGTGTTTGGAAGCTGGTGGAGGACTTAGAACTGCTTTTTCTTCTGGAGTTTTCCGAATGTTTCTGAACCTGGGATTAGGTCCCTGCTCTGCCCGGCAGCCGTTCCTCCGCCTGGCCCCGGACCCAGGGTCTCTGCTCACGTCTGCAGTCCCAGGGAAGCAGGTTCGAGGCCTCAGCCTCGCCTCCCCTTTACACTGGGCTGAGATCACCCAGAGCCTCCTCTGACGCTCAGACCCTTATTTAGGCTCTTTGTTGCTTTGCTGATATAATCACTGACTCCAGGTAAGTGCTACCTTTCCCTGTCTGGATGGAGCCAAGTCTGGTGGGGGAGGCGGCAAGTTGAAGGGCCTCTCCCTCAGCCTAGACCACTCAACCCCTGGGGACAGAGCCATCAGCAGAGTGAAGGACATGTCCCCTCAGTGGTTAATTGAGAGAGCTGCCTTTTCGATGCTGGTCTTTGGGCTGGAATTTGAGTTTATGGCATCTAGTGGGGCTAGGAAGGGGGTGTCGGTATGGCTTTGGGACCTCTGCTATAACCCAGATTCGAGGGGACTCACTGGGACTTCTGAAGGCCACTGTCAATTGGTGGACCTCTGCCGGCCACCCACACCTTGACAAACGAGGGTGGGGAGGGAACAGGGGCTCGTTGCTGACACTGTGGCACAGAACCTAGAGAATCCTGACCCTCGAGACAGGGCTCTTGCAGACGGGTGAGCTGGGGCTCACGGCAGAACCTGTCACCTTGCTGACGAGCAGGGCTGAAAGGATCTCACCCGGGGTGAGGCCTGCCCCTAATACTGAGGGGGCCAGAGCAAGAATGCACATGAAGAAGTCCAGAGGCCAGATGTCCAAAGGTGTCCACGTCCTAGGACAAGCTTGCTGAGCCTCGGGAGTCCTTCTGCGTGCTGAGCGCGCACACGCACGCAAACACGCACACACACAACCTTCGCAGCTGGAAAGCCAGTCTCCAGCCTGGGACTGCAGCTCCTTGCAGATTTGCCCTAGGGAGTGGGGGCAGGGGGGACAGAGATGGTGTCTAGCCTCCAGTCCCGACTCTGCTCTCCTCGGAAGGGTCCCCCTCGGTCTGCTAATCTCCCCCACCCACAGCCGTCCCCTGGGAGCAGATTCAGGGAGTCCAGAGGCTGGGGTGCAGCCCACAGCGGCCACCTGAGCCGGGCGTGGGGCGCACTCCTGCACTCCCAGCTACTCGAGAGGCTGAAGCAGGAGGACCCCAAGCTGAGGCCGCCTTAGAACAGAGCATGACTCTGTCTAGAAGAAAAAAAGACATAGTGCATGGACTTGAATGGACAGGCCACGCTGACCCTGTGCCCTGTAGAGAGAGGGCAGCACCAGGGAGTGACCTCCAGAAACCCTGTCTTTCCTGTGTCTGAGGTGGCAATGCAGCTCTGACTAGGGCCATGGCCCTGGTGCCTCCAGTCTGCGGCTCCCTCCCAGGCCCGCTCCCGTCCTGCCGTCTCTCTGTGCCTTAGGTCACATGCTTACTCCTGCAAACGCCCACAGTTGTCCCAAGCAGTCACCTGTATGGGAAGGAGTCTAGGTTCATGGCCCAGGTTCAAATCGTGGCCTACCACACCCAGAACCTTGGGGACGGTGGCCAGTGGCCTCTCCTCCTGACTCTTCTGAACAGCACACGGGCAAAGCTGCGAGAGCCCCCCCCTCCCCAATACTGGAACCCCGGGAGACAGGGCGAAGCCGTGAGCTGGCAGTGATGGCCCCAGGGGTGGTGTTTTCCACTAAAACCTCACACTGACAAATGACTCTCAGACAACTCTGTTGCTACGTGCATTTACTGTTGATGGACAGAGGATGGGGTTTCTTCAGAAAGAACACACCTGTAATTCCAGCAACTCAGGAGGCTGAGACAGGAGAATCACAAGTTCAAGGTCAGCCTGGGCAACTTAGTGAGACCCTGTCTCAAAGTAAAAAAGAAAAAGGGCTGAGGCTGTAGCTCAGTGGTAGAGCACCCCTGGGTCTAATCCATGATACTGCAAACAAACAAACAGTAATTGTGCATATTTGTGGGAAACAGTGTAGAATTTCAGTAATTGTATGCAACAGGCAATGCTCAGATCATGGTCACGGCCATGTCCACCACCCCAGACATCTATCATTTCTTTGCTTTGGGAATGTCCAAAGTTCTCTCTGCTGGCTGTTTGGAAATACTCCAGTGTTGTCACTGTGGTTATCCTCCTGTGCATGGAGCATGACAAGTCATTCCTGTCCGTCCGCACAGGCAGGACCTTTGCTGCACTGCCATTAGAGGTTGAAGAGGGAGAGGCAGGGAACCCTGTTTCAGGACTCTGCTGTGCCCCGCTAATTCCATGACTGGGCATTGGGGACACAGCCTCCCTGCTCCTAGCTCAGTCCCCCAACAGGAACTGAGCAGCGCACGTGCAGCTCCACGCTGGTCTGGGAGGCAGACGGCCTGCTGCCCACCACTGTGAGCTGGCCAGTGACAACCAGACCCTGGCTGCACTCTCCAGGGAGGACAGGGGCCAAGCCCAGCTGGAGATGAGAAGCATCTGCACCCCCTCCCCTGCAACCACCAGTTCCCATGCTCGGGTTCATCTGGTTGGTGGCCATGTCCAGGGGACCGGGCACATGGACCCACACCCTCTGAGCTGCTTCCATGGAGAGTTGGAGAAAACCACACACACACACACACACACACACACACACGTATGGATGGATGGATGGGTATATCTAAAACACAAGGAGATATATATATATATATATATATATATATATATATATATATATATATATATAAACAGGATTTATTTAATGTATAGACATATAAATGTATCTATTTGTCCCAGAAAAGAGAGCAAGAGTCCAGACAGGTTTGGGATATCTGATTGGAAAGTATTTCTGTTGTTGCCACGTGAGGTGGTGAACACCTTCTATCCCAGCTACTTGAGAGGCCGAGGCAGGAGGATGGCAAGTTTGAGGCCGTCTCAGCAACTTGGTAAGATCCTGTTTCAAAACAAAGAATTAAGAGGGCTGGAGAGCAGCGCAGTGCAGAGCACCTGGGTTCAGTCCCCAGGAGTGAGATGGCATTAGGCCCTTCCCTGGTCAGGAGAAGGGACCAGAGAAGTGGAGGTGGACCAGGAGACCACGGCCGGCACTGCGGAGGGAAGAGCAAGGGAGAGGTGGGAGCCACCAGCTCTGCGGGTCCTGCCCTGTGTGACTGCCGGGATGGGACAGAAAGTGGGTGCAAACGTGGTTGCAGGTGCTGAGGCCACGTGGCTCACGCCCTCCTGTGGGGGCTGCCCCAGAGGTTCTTTTGCAAAGTGAGTTCTGTGAACTTCCAGTGGCTTCTGCCACGTCATCTCCTGAAGTGCAGCACCCCATGGCCTTCATGCCAACGAAGGGGACCTGGGGACAGCCAAGCTTGGCTCTGCCAGGAGGACAGACCTGACCCCAGGAGGTGGCCCCACTGTGTGCCCGGTGTCAGGAGGCTGCCCTGTGACCTCTGGAGGTGGCCCCACTGTGCGCAGGGTGTCAGGAGGCTGCCCTGTGACCTCTGGAGGTGGCCCCACTGTGCGCAGGGTGTCAGGAGGCTGCCCTGTTACCTTTGGAGGTGGGCCCCACTGTGCGCAGGGTGTCAGGAGGCTGCTCTGTGGCCCTGGAGGTGGGCCCCACTGTGTGCCCGGTGTCAGGAGGCTGCCCTGTGACCTTTGGAGGTGGGCCCCACTGTGCGCAGTGTGTCAGGAGGCTGCCCTGTGACCTCTGGAGGTGGCCCCACTGTGCGCAGTGTGTCAGGAGGCTGCCCTGTGACCCTGGAGGTGGGTCCCACTGTGCGCAGTGTGTCAGGAGGCTGCCCTGTGACCGTGGGAGGTGGCCCCACTGTGCGCAGTGTGTCAGGAAGCTGCCCTGTGACCGTGGGAGGTGGCCCCCGCTGTGCGCAGTGTGTCAGGAGGCTGCCCTGTGACCATGGGAGGTGGGCCCCGCTGTTTGCAGTGTGTCAGGAAGCCGCCCTGTGACCGTGGGAGATGGCCCCACTGTGTGCAGTGTGTCAGGAGGCTGCCCTGTGACCCTGGAGGTGGGCCCCACTGTGCGCAGTGTGTCAGAAGGCTGCCCTGTGACCCTGGAGGTGGGCCCCACTGTTTGCAGTGTGTCAGGAAGCTGCCCTGTGACCGTGAGAGGTGGCCCCACTGTGCGCAGTGTAGTACAGCAGCACTCCACACAGTGCCTCAGTGTGGTGCCACACATATGCACCAGCAGTCCTGAAGGTGGGGGATCACCCTGTGTAGTGGCCAGCGCGTGGTTCTTATGGTGAAGGTTTTAGGTAGGCCATAGTTGATGCAAGTGATCAACTAGTCAGTGATTAGTGAGGTTGTGGGTTTTTGGTTCTCGCTTTTGTTAGCATGTAAAGGACCTCCTTCTCCATGGCTTCAAGCCACCAGGACACAGCCCCACAGCCCCTTAGTGTCCTAACCACGTCTGCTGGAAAATTTGGGTTCTTGCAGAACTTTCCTTCTCAGCCAATTACAGAAGCCCTAGAAACAGAAAACGGTTTATATATAGTCACTGTGGCAAGTGGTCACAGCTTGCTCACTGGTACGAGGAAAGGTGCCACCAACCCACACTATATAGGACCCAGGAAGGACATGTTGCTGGTCTGGGCACTCAGAGGAGCTCTGGCTGTCCCCACCAGGAATCTCGAGCAACTCTGAGGACGGAGAGTTCTGTTGGTGTTCTGTGTGACACAGGGAAATGCCTCCTCAATCCCAACCCCTTTTATTTACACTCCAACAAGTAGCTCCCCAGCTGATAGAACAAGCAGTAAACGTTCCATTCCACAGTTCTGTTAGGAAAGTGAGAAATCAGGGCAGAGAGGGCGGAGGGCAGAGAGGCCCTAGAGCAGCAGACCCAGCTTCCGGGGAGATGAGGACCCAGAGGAAAAGGGCCCTGCTGCCCCAGGGACCCGCAGCCAGCGCTTTGCTTGTGTCCCCAGATCCTCCCTCGACCTGGACACTCACATGCACGGGCCCGGGAGTGCAAAGGTCTGTTAGCTGCCTGACTTACAGCCACAAACCGCCGCGGGAGAAAAACTCGGAGGCAGAATGAAGATTCTTCTACTTTTACTTCTACTTTCTTAGTGAAAGCTTAGAGAGAGAAAGAAAGATATTTCTTTAGCTTAGAAAGAGCTTTCTTCTTCAGCTTAAAGAGAGCTTAGAGAGAGAGAGAGAGATTCTTCTTTTTTCTTTCTAGAGAGAGCTAGCTTAGAGAGAGCTTAGCTTAGAGAAGGCTTCTTCTTTCTTCTTCAGCTTAGAGAGAGAGAGAGCTTGAGAGAGAGAGAGATTAGAGAGATTCTTTCTTCTTTCTTCTTTCTTCTTCGGCAGCCTCGGCCTGACTCTGACCAGCAATTACTTCTTCTATCTGGTTTCTCTTCTGTCCGAACTCTTAACCGCTCTGACTCTTATTTCTTCTTCTGACTACGTTCTGGCCGCTCTGACTCTTTTCTTCTTCTCCGACCCGAACTCTTCTTCCGACCGACTGAGCGACTGCACGACTGACTGAATGAATTTCTTCCTTCTAACTCTGACCGCTTTCACCCGGTTATATACCTTTAGCTTTGCAGGTGCTTCACGTGCATTTACAGGTGCGTCACGTACATACTTATTATCAGGTGGAACTTATGGCTTCCAGCTAACCGTACTAGCCATCTCCCTAATTGGGGCTCCTTCAAAGGTCCTCTGGGCGGAAGCTCCAGGGACCTGGTGATATTGGTGGGTGCTACTGATTCAGCTGTAGGAACCCATCTTGAGGTTGATTTGTTGATTCGTTCACTCTTTCCTTGATGAGTTAACGATGTGTCCACTCCCTGCTAGGTGCTGCGGGGGTCCTGGTGGCCGGCTGGTGACATGAGGGGTAAAGGCGGGGTGATGCAAGCCCGTGGCATGGCAGGGTCATGGTCTTCCTGCAAATTGCTTTTAAGCCAAATGAATAACTGAAAAGCTTATAGAAAAGTAGCAGGTCTGCCTACCCTGCGAATGGACGGGCGTCGAAGGGAGCCCGCTGAGAGCACACCAGGAGGCGTCCTCGGAGGGCCCCTCCTGGCCCTCCCTGAGGTCCTGACAGTTCATGTTCGTGACCTGGGGACCTCAGTGTGTTTCAGAAGGAACTCTCTCTGGTAGCACAGGCACACTCAGGAAACGCTGACTGCCACTGACCCCATGCTAACACAGGACAACTTGTGGACAACGGCCTGAGTAGGATGGCCACTAGGACAGTCCCCGTCACGACCAACTAGGGCTAAAACTCCCCGCCCGACGTGAAGAGGGACTTGGACACCGACTGGCCTCGAGTGCAGAAGGGATCCCCAGTTTTCCAGGAGCAGGTGGGAGCGCCCTC